>OU964963.1:1954234-1976734 GCA_918808275.2 Dolichovespula sylvestris | reverse complement strand
CTATGAGTAAATATGTGCATTCTCGTTCGTCTTTCTTTTTTTTTTTTGTATGCCAGTCAAATCATGCGCGATAGTAAAAACAAGTAGGATAGATTTTGACCTCGTTCAACGAACGTAATAGATTACAGTTAGCCGATAAGATAAAGAAAAGACAAGAAGCGAGGGAAATGCGTGCAACTCGCAGTACCGTTTACTTACATCCTGTAAGGATTCTACCTAACTGAGAGAAAGAGAAAGAGAAAGAGACAGAAAGAGAGAGAGAGAGAAAGAGAGAGAGAGAGAGAGAGAGAGAGAAAGAGAGAGAGACTCTGAGCGCCGGCGGCAGCAACTACGGCACGCTGCATTGTCGTGTCTCGGCAAAACACAGTGAGTGTGCTCTTTGTGTAATGACTCGGCACTTTATATCCTTCACACTTCGCAGCTGATCACAAGTAGACGTACTTGACCGAGTGCGTCGGGACACTTGTAGAGCACTAATATAAACAAAGTACGACCGACTGGAGGATCCATTACTTTCAATTTGCCTGACGTCAGCCGCCTTATGCAATAAATATTGCCGAATACGCGAACATAGCACCTCCCTCTCGTTCCTATCTATCGATTATATCGAAAACGCCGATGGATAGTACCTACGATTGTACAGTACGAACATATAACTTAGAATTAATGAACAAATATTCTTTTCCAATTTTTAATATAACGATACGATACTTTACGTGTACCTACATTTGATATAAAAAAAAGAAAAGAAAAACGAATTGGAGAGAAATTGACGAATATGCACCCTGATTAATACAAATGTAGAAGGAGGAGCTATCGAAGGACTAAGGAAGATTTGACATTTTGGAATCTTAATACAATACGATGTACGATCTAGATCAGAGATCGATAAAAATAACGGATAGTATAGATGGCATCAAAGAGAGAAGTTCTGAAATATTTAAAAAGTTTTCGCAAAGACTACGAGTTCAAGGATTTCGAGAGCGAAACGGACGAAGCGTACGAGCGAAGGCGGGTTAAGATGATCCGTAGGAGTGACTCCCGTGGTAGTTAGGCCGGAGTGTGTCCCATAAGGGCACAAGATCCACGGCTTCCGTGGCAGGGGTTGGTCTCGTGCTTCAACAGAGTGGGGGTTGACGATCGTAGCGTAGGTAGGGGTGGCTAGAGGGGCGGTAGGAAGAGGGAGGGACGCGTCAGCTCGGAGTCAGCCGGCCGAAGAGGAGCTGGAGGGAGCACCGAGAACCGAAGCGAACTTGCCAGACGAGTTTCTGCCGAGGCCCGACGAGGAGACACGAGCACAGCGGACACGTCGTAGTACTTACGTCGAATGGACACGACACTTAGACGCAACGTAGACGATATTAAACGTTTCGTGGACTTGATACAGGCCAACTGTGTTAGGCTTTAGCATCGTTGCTAGTGAACGTTGATCGTGCGTGCTTTTACGCAAGAACGTATATTTATATACCTGCGTCTTCTCTAATATCTGTGTAAGAAGCAAATCGTGTAATCGAGAATATCTTGAAGTTGATATTTGGATCGGATTCGAGAGGGGTTATTTCTTGCGTCCGTTCATCCAAGTTTCTCCGATTGGCAAAGGAAGGATTAACGAAAGAAAAAAAAAAGAAAAGAAAAAAGGAAAGGAAGAAAGGACGAATCTACGTTGGGAGGAGGAGAGAAAGAAGGAAGAAGTTGTAGCACCTGCCGCAGTCGGTCTCTGGCGGCGCCACTCACGTGTTGCATGCGTGCCGGGCTATCCATCATGGTCGCGGACGCGAAGCGGCTCTGATTGGTTGAATAGGGCTCACGTGGTATGGTAATTGAGCCCCGGTGGGCGGGAAGGAGCAAAAGGGGCCGCGGTGGAGCCGCTTCGCGGAGGATCTCAAAAGTGGCGGTAGGAGAGGAGAGGATAAGCCGCTGTCCATCGGGAGTCCGGTGCTGCTCTTCGCGGCCTCGCTCTTTTCGCTTTTTTACCTACCTCTATCTCCTTTTCTCTTTCTCTTTTTTCATCTTCTTTCTTCCCTTCTCACCATTCCTCAAAACCCTCTCCCCTTCCCTTCACCTTTTCCCAATTGTGGAAAGAGACGTAGACATCTCTCTCTCTCTGTCTCTCTCTCTCTCTCTCTCTCTCTCTCTCTCTCACACACACACACACACACACTATCTATACTATCTCTCTCTCTCTCTCTCTTTCTCTCTGCCTTTCCTTATCTCTTTCTTTCTCCTTCTGCTCTTTTTTTCTTTCCTTTTTTTTGTTCAAAAGGACAAGGCAGACAAGTAAGGAGAATGTATCGCGGTGAAGTGGTCAATGTGCAGTCGTGAAAATGTGCTCAACGTTTGAATGAAACGTTCTTAACGAAACTGAGTTGAGTGTTGGAAGAGACAGGACTAGTTTACTCTGTGAATATGTGCACGAGAATGCAGATGTTCTCCTCGTAAAAGAGGTAACATGTTACGGTGAGGAAACATAATGACGTTTTCGCTGGGACGTTCAATATAAGGTACTCGGACGTTGGCTGTGAGCCCTGATAAAGGAAGTAGAAGCTGTTTAAGAAGAAGAAAAAGATAAAGAAGAGAGAGAGAGAGAGAGAGAGAGAGAGAGAGAGAGAGAGAGAGCAAGAGGAAGAGTGAAAAAGAGAAATTGAGAAGGAGAGAAAATGAGCTCCTTCCTGATGAATCCATCCGCCGGCGGTGGCTATCATCACCATCATCAGCACCAACAGCCGGCGGGTAGTCATCATCTAGCTGCTAGTTCGGTTATGGTCGATCCTAAGTTTCCACCGAGCGAGGAATACAGTCAGAGTAACTACATACCTTCTACGGGTGCTGACTTCTTCTCTGGCAGTACAGCCAGCCATCATCTCAATCATCCCCAGTCCCATCAGCTGCAATATGGCTATCACCAACACCATCATCAGGCTGCTACGACTCCGTACGGAGCATCATCGGCTGTACAACTGAACGGTGGTTATGCTGGATACGGAGGATATTACGGGCCGCATCATCCGCATCATCAGGTTCACGCTGTCCATCATGCAAGCTTACATCCTCATCATCATGCTGTTGGTGCCCTAGCAATGCCACCGGAAGCACAGCAACCACCTCACACGTGTCCATCTTCGATGCAAGCACCGCAACAGCAACAACAACAGCCACCAGTCACAGCGTCTACCGTTCTCGGATCGACTCCCTTATCGCCGTCCATTATGCAAAATCACGTGCAACAGCAAGAAGCTATTCAGCAACATCAACATCAACAACAGAGTCAGCAACAACCGCACGATGGTAGCGTCTGCAGTCCAGCAGGTTCTGGCTCGTTGCATCGGGACAACTCACCGGATCTTCAACAACAATCCAACCAACAAACTCAGCATATACAAAATGCGCAACAGCAACAACAACAATCGCAGCATCAGCAACAACAGCAACATCACGTAGACGATGGATCCGATCAAGACGATGTTGAGGACGATCAAATGATGGACGGCTCGCCTGGTATGATGGAGGAGGAAGATGATGACGAAGAAAATGGAGATCGTGTCATTTATCCATGGATGAAAAAGATTCACGTTGCTGGTGTAGGTGAGTTCAACATTTCGTAGTATCAATCAATATCGATTCAATATCACATTTTTTTATCTTGTGTAAGAATTACAATTATACGTTTTTAAATGTTTATTGCTGCCTAAAAGATATATTAGATAGCAACGAACGTCGTTACGATCGTCCGGCGGATACTAGAGAACGTGGATAAATAATTCAACGATTTTATTATTTTTATTAATTTCTATAACATTAATTTTTTCGTTAATTTCGGAACCCTAATTTTATCTTTATATATTCGCTATTTTATTTCATGACACAATCGTCATTAACGAAAAATAATTGAACAATTGTAAAATAATATCTCAATATTCTTAAAATTGTTTTCCATTAATGAATTGAGTTTACCAATTAATTATACCGGAGCATATTTTTTATTTTCGAGAAAAGAAAATTTGTGTTTTATGAATGATAAAAAAATTAAAGAGGAAAAGATTGAAAAGATTTACAGGTAGAGGGTATTGAGTTAATCTTTATTGAACCTGTTCTACAAATTACATAGATCCAAAAGAAGGGGGACTCTATTGTTGAAAATTTGTTATGTACACCTTACGGCCAGAATATCCCTTACATTATACTCGTACAATAATACTTCTTGCGAACTTAGGAAGACATATGGGCAGAAATTTATCGTATATTTTACGATAAATGTGTAACCTGTGTGGGGACATGGTAGTATAAAAATAGATTTTGTTACGCCTAATGTATCAATATATCTTTCGTCCTACCGAACCTATCATACTACTGTGGCGTGAATAAAAGAAATTTATTTTTACATTGAGAATTTTTACTATAAATGAAACGTAAGTTAAAAGTAAAAAAAGAAAAAAGAAAAATAAAAATTGTACAACTTTCGTTATAGTATACAATAGGCAAAGGGTATACGAATTCGGATTTCTTTTTATTTTCAGATTATTTGCATTAAAAAAAAACTAAATGTTATTCTTACGATTGATACGACTTCGTGATCACATGTCATCCTTTTTTTTAATTGTTTTAGAAAAATATTTGGAAGTCATAGAAAGAGAAAAACTTCCGCGTCATGTTTCTGTTAGGCTCTAAAGGCGTTTTCTTCGACAAAATAAAAGGAAGAAAAGAAAGAAGAAGAAGAAAAAAAAGAAAAAAGGAAGGCACAAGGAGATAAATTTTTGCAACGTAATATTTTTTGCTGCTACTAGGGTACCTTACCAGGTTCAAATTTCTATTCCCTTTGACCGTATAAAACCGCTGCTCATTCCAACTTGCAACTATTTCCCTTTGAGTTTCTTTTGACTGGTCTAGGTTGCCGGGAACACGAACGGCAGGCTTCGTGCATTGGCATAAAGAAATGGCACGAGAAAATCGAAGCAGCACATTGACTTTACGAAATAAGTTCGATATACACGCACTGTACGTAGAAAATCATTATAAATTTAATTAGATCGATATTTCAAAAGTACAAATATCTTCGTTCGCTTTAATTCGACGTTCATGTATTTTTCTTCTTTTTTTAGTTATCCGTAGAAACGTATCGATTAATCACGAATATTGATAAAATAAGATTCAATTGAAATTTGTCCCTTATATAAATTCCTTTAACAAATTCCTTTAACAAATATATTTAGATAACAGTCGGTACAATTTGTCACTTAATCGATGACTGTCCCTTAAAATTGAATAAAAATCAAACAAAAATACACCGTTATACATAAGAAAATGAATAAAATATTTGTTCCGTTAGATTGATTCGTGTTAAAATACTTACCTCGATATGCTTGAATAAGCAATATACATATACATTCGTTATTCCAATAATCTTGTGCACGCTTTATCGAAGATACTAGATTAATTAATTGGACATTTAAATTCGTACGAATAACGAACGAAATTCGATTAACATTGATAGAAAATTTATAACGAATTACTCGTAATAGTTAGTAAATAAAGAAAAAAAAAGTAAATAAATAAATAAACATCGAAAACGTTTGGATTTTACAAAAGTGATTGATTTTTTGATTGGAATAAGAATACGATCGTATAATTTATTTGTATTATGATCAGTGTTTGTATGGTTTATTGATACTTGAAATTTACATTGAAATTTTTCAAAACATTTCTAATATATCTTGACGTTCAAGTGCCTTCGAGCTTGCGGTGTATACGTTGTCCGTCGGAACGGACAGGACTGCAATCTCTATCCTTCGAACGTCGAACGTTGTTCACTGGACGTTGGAGTTTCGAGGGACCATAAGAGAAAGAGAGAGAGAGAGAGAGAGAGAGAGAGAGAGAGAGAGAGAGAAGAAGAGAGCAACGGTCAGTCTCGGAATGGAATGTGTCCGTGCACAGATTCTAAACCAGACTCATTCCCTTGTTTTCTATATCGGATCGGACCACCAACAAACATTTCCTAGAAGGGGAACCCGTTTGGGTTCTTGTACGCGATATTGGCGAAATATTTCTTCCCGTATCGATAATCGACAATCGAACGTCCAACAAGAGCTTGTTCATCTACATTATTTTTCTTCTTTCCTTCATTTTTCTTCTTTTCGAGACTCGTCCCGATCTCCTATCTTCTCCTAACTATAGATGTACATGTTTCAAATAATGGTATACCTATATATCTATTTATTTCTTTTTTTTTTTTTTTTGTAATTTCGAGACGATGCACTATCTATTATCGTTATCTTTATCTTTGCATATAGTATCGTACCGAGATCATGAATTCTAGACACTAACGAAGTATCGGGAGACGCCTCTCCATTTCTCAGCAACTCTCTCTCTCTCTCTCTCTCTCTCTCTCTCTCTCGCTCTCTCCCTTCTTCTCACTCGTGTGAAAAAGAGACCAAAAGAGCTCCGGAAGCTACGTAGAGAAACGGAGACTCCGTTCGAGATTCGCGTTACACAATTTTCTGCTTATTATGCGGGGCTCGTCCTTTTCACTCAAGCAACGCTATACGCGTCTAGCGACGTTAGTTTATCCATCGTCTATGCGTACGTATGTAACTACACGTATATAGATAGGTAGATATAGGTAGGTATATGCGCGTTTCTTGTTCTTCGGATAACACCAGAGTCGTTTCCATTAATAGCACGGTGTCATACGCGAGTGAATGCGAATAATGCTCGTATGACTACGTTGTTCCCTGGTTTCTTCTCTCTCTCTCTCTCTCTCTCTCTCTCTCTCTCTCTCTCTCTCTCTCTATTTTTGTCTTTCTCTTTCTCTTTCTCTTTCTACGTAAAACTCTTTGTTCGAACGGAAGGTAGTATTATTCTATTGATGTCCGCTTTTCTCGACGAATTTCATCAGTGGAATCATTTAAAGGCTCATATATATATATATATATATATGCGCGAGCGTTATGCGATGTGTATGCGCGCGCGCGCGCGCGTGTGTGTGTGTGTGCGAAATTAGAGTGAAAAGAGATGTCGAAAATCGTGAAGAATTTTTTCTTCCAATTTTCTTTTTAAATCGGACCTAATGAAAATTGAAGATCGAATTTACTGAAGAGAGAAGGTTCAAAATATGTATTATTATGGATTCTTATTTGCTTTTTTGTCTTCGTATAAATCACGTGGTAATTTCAATGATTAATTAATCCAAACAAGTTTGACACACGAGCTCGACATTATACGCTTTTGCTTAATTTGAAATCGCATATGATACGTACTATTTAATGATATATGTGATTACTTTTTTACGATATGCAACGGATTGAGAAGAGATCGTTTTCGACTCTTCTTAAATCGATTATGAAGAGGTTCGTGATCCGCCGAGGTGAAGAAAAAATCTGAGAACTATAATTTTCACGATGGAAGTGTAACATATCGCATCTACGCGTTTAATTATTTCTCGTCAGAGATCTCTAATGTTAATTTCTTTTAAATATCAATCGTTTTACAAAAGGTTAAGACAATGACAAGAATTCTTTGATGTGATTATATCAAAGAATGTTGTGAATAAAGTCTAGGAGAAATACGAATGGCTCCATAAGTATCTGAGGTCTTTAATAACTTAAGTACCATGGTCAACGTTCGAATGATGCCGTCCGTCGTCGTTCCTGCACTAACGACGTTAATTGAAACAATATCCAGTGACGTAACTACTTGGAACGGTCAGTCTTCGATCGATGAACCTATTAAAAATATTCGGGAGGATTGAAATAACGACGTTCCTTTAAGTAACAATAATAAATAACGATACTCATTCGAGCTTAAAATCATAATTGTCTGATTAAAAACGTCCGAAAGTCTTAAGATTCTGATCATATAACGCATAATAACAGTCGTCCGATCGTATCGCGCGAAAGATTGAATCCAAAATCGAAATAATTCTTCGTATCTCCCGATAAATATTATTCCTCGCGTCAACATTTTGAGACGATTTTGAAAAATTTTGAAGAATGATGTCGGTGAAAAAAAAAAAGAAAAGAGAAGAGAAAGGAAGAATAGTAACCGTGTATCGATCTGCTTCTTTCAGCGAATGGCTCTTATCAACCTGGAATGGAGCCAAAGAGGCAGAGGACCGCGTACACGCGACATCAAATCTTGGAGCTCGAGAAGGAGTTCCATTACAATCGTTATCTTACGAGAAGGCGGAGGATCGAGATAGCCCATACATTGGTACTGTCGGAGAGACAGATTAAGATTTGGTTTCAGAATCGACGTATGAAATGGAAGAAGGACAACAAGCTACCTAATACAAAGAACGTTCGTAGGAAGAACGCGAACGGTCAGGTGTCGGCAACGACGGCAACGACGAAAACAACGAAGGGTACCAGCAACAGAACGAAAAGTGTCTCCGCTGCTGCTGCCGCTGCAGCTGCCGCCGCCGCCGCTGCTTCAGCAAATGGGAACAACAACAATGGACAGAGGAAGAACAACAACAATTCACCTTCCGGCGGTTTAGACGGTAACAATTTGGAGACTGGAGTTGGCCTCGATATGGGTGACGTTCACGGTGTCAACTCGTCCCTTCCTCATCCTAACGTGGTACATCCGAGCTTTCAAGGTCACCCTCATCCTCTCGCCCACCTACAAGCACAGCTGAGTCACCATCACGTGGCGGCTGGAATGATGGACGGTCCAACAACGATCGGGCCAACGATCGGCCCTACGATCGGCCCTACGATCGGTCCTACGGCTGGACCAATGGGACATATGTCTTCCGGGAGCATCAGTCCACTTGCCCCGGCCACCAGTCCTCCTGGACTCTCTCAAGTATCGACCTCCGTTGTCCAACCGCCACCGATAAAGTCCGATTATGGACTTACCGCCCTGTAACACCCGCTTACCGAACAGAATCACGATCATCGAATTTACTCTATTGGTGATTTCGACTACGATCTCGCAGTTGGGACCTGAAGTCGATTACTTATTTACGATTTTTAAATAATACTTCGTTTTTCTTTTTCGAAGCATGTGATTTGTCGTTACTTTTTTTGTTTCTTTTCCCTTCTTCTTTTCTCCATTTTTTCTTCTTTCTTTTCTTTTCTTTTTTTTTTTTTTTTTTTTTAATCACTCGTAAAGAAAAGAAAAATTCCGAGATTCCTATGAGGAATCGCAAAAATAAGCAACGCGAGATGGAGCTCGTATTTTCCTTAAATATTATTCTCAGTTGTAAATCACTTGTTGATTTATTATTGTTGTTCTACGAAGAATGAAAAAATATTTGGTGGATAATTAATATGTGTCATGTGGAAGACGACAATTGTTATATATATATTCGATCAGATTCTTGAGATGTAATTCTTCGACGGTAAGATACCTATTATTTTAAAAATTCAATTTCAATTTAGACAACATGAAAAATATCGTAAAAATGATATTTCAAAATAGCCTAATCATTCTATTGTTTCTCTTCAACGTGCCATCACGCTTGTAGTCAACTACTACTTACTTACTTAGCTTCTTTCATGTCTCATTCTGCGGTATCCAGAAGTACACGTTCGTAATCATTTCCATAAAGACATCGCAAAGGCGACATTACGTATGTAAATGTACATATATATAGCCGACATATTTGTACATATTTGTGTAAAGAATAAATATAATATCGAGTGCGTGACGCAGCGATCTATGTTTCACATATTCTTATTCTTATTATTAATTATTGTATGATTGTATGGTTTTAGAGTAATAAATCGTGTTAAGTCGTCAAATGAAAGAAAGAAAATTGCGAATTGATTGTTATTATTATAGAGACGTTTGCTTCAGCTCCGTATTAGATAATAACCGGTTCTTATCTTCACAACCATAACGAGAATTACGGCTTCCGACACCGAAATTACGCGAATTTGTGTTTATTAAATGGTCATTTGAAATAAAAAAAAAAACAAAAAAGCAAAAAAAAACAGAAAAAAATAAAAAATAAAAAATGAGAAAAAAATGAAAAATTATCTAAATAAAACGAAAAAATTCCAACAAAAAAAAAATAAATAAAAGGGTCATTAAATCGAAGCAACGACGAGTAATTTACCAGTATTTAACCTTAAATATGTTTAAACTTAATACATAAACTTTTAATAACGTCGACTCTCAAAGTTGAGCCTAGATTCGATCGGTCGATATATCATCGTTGTCGTTGTTGTCAGCAAAACCGTGAAAACCGTGCCGATCGCGAGTTCCATGAATACTCATACAAAGCGATATACCGTATCGATCCAATGTCATACGAATTTAAAACTTCCGGCCGAGTTATGTCCCTCCGATAATAATCGCGTGTCTTACGTACGAGCAGCTCTTTGTCCTTGCCGCTAAAAGTGTCAATAGAAAAGAAAAGAAAAGAACGAAATAAAAAGAAAGAAAAATAGAAAAAAGAAAACAAAACAAAAAAAAATAATTTTCCCCGAGATTCATGGATCGTCTCTCGTTATGTAGAAATAGAAAAAAGAATCACTTGTAAATACTATTTCGAATATAATATATAATATTAGGCCGTCAAAGGTTTCTTTCGTTTTTTAAACACTGTGCGGATAAAGCAGCTTCGTGCAAAGACCGAAAGAAACTTTTCGGATAACCTAATATAATGTCTATTTTTATTGAAAGAACGCGCGAGGGATCGACCAATAACGGATTAGGACACGATTGTGTGTTCGACGTAAACCGGGAAAACTGATCGGGAAGAAAACTGTATTATTATTATTATTATTATTATTATTATTATTATTATTATAATTTTTGTTATCATTATTACGATTATGATTATAATTACGATTATTAATTATTATTTTTTTATTATTATTATTATTATTATTATATGAGTAGTAATCAAACGATTCATGCACAGAGTTGCTGTGACGATATACCAAAACGATACTAACTGATAAATAGTTGATAAACAAAGTAGATCGTATATGTATTAAGACACGTTAATTCTAAACAATGACAAAAGTACATAGTATATATAAAGATATATATATATATATATATATATATATATATATATATATATATATATGATACGAGACGTTTAGTGTAATCGGCGTTGATAAGCGATAGATGTATGAAAAATGTTCTAATAAGTGTGACATTATACTTCATATTATATGATGTATATATCTTGTACGATAAGAATTTAATCGGGCACACACTCCAATGCTTATGTTTATATTGATTATTGAGTCAATCAATTACGATCGTGAAATAAATGAATAAATAAATGTTTCGTAATTTACAATATAATCCCGTGTTTTCGCCAGACCTAAAAAAAAAAAAAATAAGAAAAATGAGAACAGAGAAAAGATTAATCGAAAAATAAAAGCTATCTTTTTTATCTTCTATATTATACTACTATATTTTTAAACATTTGCGGAAGATGGTGAACAGAACTTTACTTTTCACGTATTTCAAAATTTACAAGTCAAATGAATTTTAATTTTTCATAAGATTAAACTTCAGGATCGACGATACGATAAGGTTTTCACACTTCTGAATTACGGACTGCACGTATCGTAAAAGTGAAATCAATAGATTACACAGGACTTATGACGATACTCTCTATTCGTCACGATTTATGCAAAAATATGTGCACTTACTTGCGGCATTATCGCAGGTACGTTGCAACGTGATAACTGCACGATTGTGTTTATTTGACGAAAATAAAAAACATAGCATAACAATCGTTACCACATAAATTCAACGCTACTTAAAGAACGCAATTTTCATTATTTGCAATCATAATAATCAGAATGATTTATTAGATTCAGTCGATGAATAATTTTTCTCATTCTCTATTGTGCTAATCCTGTTTCTAACGATGGTAATTAATCGCAATATAATTGTCATAGTTATCAAAGATATGAAACGTCATGGGTATGGAATATACGTGTATAATAACCGAAGAAGTTTACAAATACTTAATTCTTAGAATTTCAAAAATTATGTTGAAGGAATATCACAATTGTCGATGACACGGTTGATTATATTCTATCGATGTATAAATTTCTTTTTCCTTAATTACCACAATTTTACAAAAAACAAAATCAATCACTGTCGAAGTTACATAATGCACGTGTCAATTTTTCAATAACATTAATCAGTAATTTTTCGAAAAAAAGAATTTCAAATAACTATACAAAATATCTCACTTCGGACATCACTGAGATATGACTGATCCTTAATAATTCGGAAGTTAATATCATTCTTGGGAAATTACAATCGACGTCGTAAACAAATATAGATAAAGTGACTAACGTCGTCATCTTTAAAAAAAAAAAAAAAAGAGAGAAAGAAAGAAAAATAATAATAATAATAATAAAACGGAAAAAGAAATACGAGAGGAAAAAAAAAGTCATAATATAAAAATCGAGGCTCTCGTTGGTATCGTCGAAAGCTCGACGTTCCCCATTTCTCCTGGCAGAATTTCTCTCACTCAAGTCGTCTGCTTTCGCTTCCACTCCTTCCCTTATGGAGGCAGGATGTGTGTGTTGTGTATTTTAATATATATGTATATGTGTGTGTTTGTATGTGTTCGCACGAAACATGTGTATGTAGGATATATTATAGTATATAGGTATGTGTGTGTGTGTGTGTGTGTGTGTATGGTTGGATGATGAGACAGAGGAGAGGCAGGCAAGTTAGTACGCATGCGCGAGCACGTGCGTTGAAGCTCGGCCCGGGGGATATCCCAAGGCGAGTAACGTGGCTACAGCCGGAGGCCGGAGGGGTGGTACCAGTGAAGAAAAGTGGGGGTAAAGCATCGAGGCTCTGCCTCCGCCCATACGGCCGAGATAAGCCGCGACCGGACTCGAAAGTCCGGCGTGCCCCTTTTTACGTCCCTTACTTGCTGCTCTTCCGACTTCAATCGTCTCTCCTAGAAAATATTGAAAACGCTTCTCGACTCTTTCTCTATCCTTCTTTCGTTCTTTCTTTCTTTATAACTTCATTTCTTTTTCATTTTCCTCCTTTTTCTTTGGGGAAGAAATAACGAAAAACAGTGGCAATTGCTTTTTAAATTGCTTATTTGAACTGAAAATAATTTTATTTTCTAAATTTTATTTTCACACACACACCCACACACACACATATATATATATATATATATATATAATATATTTATATATAAATATATACGACGTTTATTTATTACTAAATGTTAACACGTTAAATTTGTATAAATGTATCGTGAAATAATATTGAGCGTTCGTTATAACACTCTTTGTTCTTTTATCAGAAGCATGACTTTTTATTTAACGCCTTTCAAGCGTTTTATTATAATTAATTATAGTATATTGCTGTTGACGTTTATGAAAGCGTTGACCACCGAGCCAATTTTGCAATCGATTGTTCCCTTATTTTCTTTCATAGATGTATCTACCCCAAATCCTTTTTTTAATCAAAATATAAAATATATAAATAATATATATATATATATATATATATATATATATATATATATACTTTGCATAAAATTCTATTGGATTTTTTTAATGACATTTATTAATATCTATAATACATCGAAGACAGGTTAGCGAGACGTATCCGGATTAGTAAACCGAACAACGAACTATCATGTTCTGAGTTATTATCCGTGGTATTTCATTTAATTTCTCTGATAAAAATGTGATAGACATGGCTTGATATCATAGAGAAATTTTTTCGTTCTTCTAATACATACATATATATAATATATATAGGTAGGTATATTATAATCTAATAATGGACTTTAATAATTATATTTTTAATTAAATATATTTTCCAAATAGCACGTCGTTTCATTTATTACGTTATTAACTCTTTCTCGTTCGTCTTATTGAACCATTTTACTGATCATATTATCCTGTACGTAATTATCGTAAAATAGCTTGTCTCTAAAGCATCTTTGCGGGTAACTTAAATCAAGGCTCCCTCTCTCTCTCTCTCTCTCTCTCTCTCTCTCTCTCTCTTTCCCTCTCTCTCTCTCTCTCTCTCTCTCTCTCTCTTTCCCTCTCTCTCTCTCTCTCTCTCTCTCTCTCTCTTTCTCTCTCTTTAGACAAGAAGGAAGGAAGCGTACAAGGATCATTAATTGCAATCTCAATAGACTGTCTAGGACTATCCACGCGACGTGCATGGACCAAGAACACTGACTTCCGGGAATGAGGACCCTCGCGAGCCATTCTAGAATATGTAGGTTAGATTAAACGCGTCGTTATAACTTGGACAAAGCATTGTTCTTAGAAACTATCTTGCAGTTTATACGTTAATTCTGAACAAAGTTAATATACGTAGATAGGTGTATACAATATATATGAGATGTTCCTTTCTAATCGATATTTACAAACGAATGTTGTAACTTTTATCAGTTACAATTAAACAAAAGTGTTTAACTTTAATCTAAATTCGAATAAATCGTGCAAAAATTTTTAATGAGAACATAACGTAAAATTAATATCCAACGTTACGATTTATTTTAATTTGATTTGATTTAATTTAATTTAATATGGTACGCTTGAAACGCTTAAAAGAATTTATATTGCATAGAGAAATTTAAATGATAGATTTTTCAAGATTGTAGAAACGACAAAGAAAGGATATCCTTTTTTGCCTTTCATTGTTTTTTTTTTTTTCTACAGCGTCGTTAATACTACGTCTATCTATGTGTGTATGTTCATGCAGATTCGAAAATGAATGTACGCCATCGTTCAAAGCTTCGGACCCTACAGTACACGGATTTTCGCTATTCCGCGTAGTTGCATTCTCTGTGACCTTACTTTCCAAACAGCAATATGACAAATGATCCATGCGGTCTGCTCATTTTCTACATATCCGTTCCACAATCGCTCCATCTACATACCGTGCGTGGCTCGATGCGAAGTCGTGAAGCGGGTGGTCGCTTCCAGATTGTTTTACGAACACCTAGATCAAAATGGGGCCATACCGGACACTGATCGTTTCTCTTTTTACTTTGAACACGTTTTATATCTCACATTTTTCGTGCATAATACATAAATCGATTGTAGGAAAGTAGTTGGTTAAAGAAATGATATTTCCTTGTTTAAAAATGATTTTAACATTTAATAATAAATCATTAAATCGTTAAAGATGTTGATATTTAAAATATCCACGTGAAGTGGAATTTATGTCAGGTCATCAAATAATTCATTGAAAAATAGATAGATCATAGAAATAAGAATAATGTTGAACAGCCGATTTCGAGGCTGCTTAAAGTTATTTGAAGATCTAACGAAAACTAAAGAAATCTAACGATGAAAAACTCTCGTGATAGCTCAAAAAATATTGCCAAGAAAATGGGGAATAATTTGAGTTTGAAGAGGATTTGAATTTATTTCAATAGCGAGGCTAGATAATGAAACTTACTAAAGATTGATAAAGTTAAATATAATATTAAAAACAGTACATCATTTTATTATGCGATTTACTTACCTAATTGTTGTTATTTTAAATGTTTTCATCACGTATGTATCTATATCGGATTCAAAACATAAAGTCGAAAATAATACCGACGGCTGAACAAAATTGTAAATTCAGAAAATAATGATAGATCTGGTGTGAACGATCCTCATTAGATGTAATTGGAAGGGATTAACGAGTCACGGCTCCATTTATCAAGTAGCGTAATTACAAAGCATCTCTCTCTCTCTCTCTCTTTCTCTCTCTCTCTCTCTCTCTATATCTTTCTATCTCTCTCTTTCTCTCTCTCACGCTTTCAACCATTTCACTCGCACCTCCTCCACATCAGCTTTACTCCCTTGCATTCATCGCGATGCTTTACGCGCTGTGCTCGCTTCGTCGACTGACTGACATCCCCCAAAGACAGTTTCGCATCTCGAATACGTTGGGTTGTAACTAAAGATAACAGAGCATTTCGTGTCGTCGAGAAAAGGGGAGAGCGAGAGATACCCGAAATGTAATTTCGATAGGTTTTGCATATTTACTTTCAAATCTATGTAATAATCTGTATTCTTTTTTTTTCTTTAATATTTTTATTATACTTTATATACAATAGAATTATAGTATAATTTTTACGATACCAATATAAAAAAGAAAAAAAAAATATATATATATATGTATGTATGTATGTATGTATCATCGTTATAAACTTCTCAGAAACTTAAATACTGAATGTATTGTATAAAAAACTAAATCTATTGTTATTTATCAGTTGAAAGACATTATTGTATCGAAAGTAGTAATGAGCATGCTCGAGAAGAAATGAAAGGCAATACATTATAATATTGAAATTAAATTATATCGATATAAAAAGTTCACAGAGTACGGTAGCGAGGTTACGCTAATAGGTAGCGATAAGAGTTGAAAACGCAACGGTGGGTTCCAATGCTTGACATGGATCGTCCTTTCGATCTCCAGAATTAATTAGAAACATCGGCGCACGGGAGTGGTGTAACCTTATCTGTTCTTAGTCTCTGTGACAGTAACGTCTCCGGAATAACCGGATGAAGAGGGAACGTTGTTGCTTCTGCTACCGGTATTACCATTGTCGCGTGACTCTTTCCTCTCATTATCTATCCTGTCAACTATAATAGTATACGTAAGTTATACGAGTACGTTTCGATCAAGATTTCCACAGAAAATTTTATATTCCTTTTTCTTTTTCCTTCTTTCTATCCTCCTAATTTGAAGATATTTCGAAATCTAATTGACGAGAACGATAAAATAATATTTTAATTATAACGATTCTACACATGTGTATCTATATTTATTTTATAGGTCAATGGAATTCATTGAAAAAGAAAGAGAGAACAAGAATATATGCCGAATATAAATATTCCCCAAAAAATAATACCTTGGAAGCTGTTCAATTTTACTTTGTTGAGAGATGAACAAGGAAATATTTGGATAATCTTCTTGCAGCATGCATCCTTCAGGTCTTGCAGATTTTTCAATGCATACGAAATTCATCCAGGAAACATGCCAGTCTACGTTCAAATGAATAACTATCATTCTGACTACTACCTATAAGAACTATATCATTCTTCATCAACATCATATATCAAATATTTGCTTACATTTAAGCCATTCTCGATCCAATGCTGGTAGGTCAGAGTGAAAAGAGAAAAGGGAGAAGGAGACGAGCCAGGCAATATTTCGAAATCACGAAAACTGTCCGAGGGCGGGAGTGCATTTTTATCTGCTCTCTCTCTCTCTCTCTCCCTCTCTCTCTCTCTCTCTCTCTCTCTCTCTCTCTATCTATCTATCTCTACCTCTCTCTTTCTCTCTCAGTGACGGTGGAGTCAACTCGGAGTGGCGCGGCAGCAACAACTGCGCTATTACGAAGAGCCGTCGACGGTACCTGTCGCTGGTCGCTGCCCCTGTGCACAGAGAAAGGGAGAAAGAGTGAGAGAGAGAGAGAGGGAAAGAGAAAGAGAAAGAGAGACAGAGAAAAGAGAAAAGAACGAAGCTGAGAGAGAGAAAGAGAGAGATAGAGAGAGAGAGAGAGAGAGAGAGAGAGAGAGAGAGAGAAAGAGAGAAAGAAAGAGAGAGAGAGAGAGAGAGAGAAAGAGAATGGCTAGGCGGCGCAAAGGCTTCGGCTCGCAAGCCGCACGTTCATTAATCTTGATCGGATCAGTCGAGATAGCGGCGAGCTGTTTCGGAAACCCTCTCCCGCTACCCCTTCTCATCAAGTCCCCTAGTACCATCGCCTCCATCTCCTCCACCTCTCTCTCCTCCTTCACCTCCTCCTTCAACTTTGCCACCACCACCACCACCACCACCACCACCACCTTCGCCTCCTTTTTCTCTCCCGTTCGCTTCAGCAACTCTTTCCATCTTTCCTTCAGGAACCTCTCCTCGCGTTTCGCCTCATCCGAAGGTCGGACCAAAGAAAATCCCCTAGCTCGGTTCGGCACCACACTGCCGACGACGTCGAGGATGGCCGGCCACCTTAATTCCGCTCGGATTGCCTGCCAATCCGTCCACCCGTCCCAACCAACCCCTCCCCCACCCACCCCCCCTCCCCTTTGTGCCCCTCTATCTCCCTCCTCCCTTCTTCTCCCTTCCCTCATCCTCGTTCACCACCACCCAACTTACCTCATCCTACCGATCTCGACCGTATGATTCATTAAAATTCCTTTTGTTTTACCTCGACACCAACTTCTCCTACATCGTCCACCATCCCTCCCCCACCCCCTCTTTTCTCCTTATACTTTTCCTTCGATACGCAGCACACTTTTTCCAACTTAATCCGCTCTTTGTTTCTATACCGGCTTTATGGAAAAAGCTCCGGCTATAACTATGAGTTCTTCTATAACGAATGTCATCGTTTTAATCGTAATATTCGTTCGAATTTTAGCAACACGATGTTTTTTTTTTTTTTTTAATGTTTCGAAACATAGAATGTTCGAAATATGGGACGAACAAAGTAGGGAATGAAAGGGGTTTAGCGAAGAACATTCGTTTTACTTGCATCAATTTATATATATATATATATACGGTGTCGTATCAATTAATAATTTTCACTTTAGTTGGCAGATGAAGCTTAAGAATTTTATCGAAAATAATAGAAAATATAATTTTATAAGAAGAATAGAAAAATAAATCAACGTGTAGAACGATCACAATGGCGTACGTCGTTGTCGAGGTCGGTCAGTCGGCCTTAATTTCAACCAGATTGCCTGCCAATCCGTTGTCCAGCCCTCTAGCTCTCTACTCGCCCCGCGTTGCTTCTTATAATTCATTAAAATTCTTTTTGCTTCCCTGAAAACGTGATGGATCCTGTTTTCAATTTGGTAGAGCCCCGACAGCGAATACTATAACACCCCGTCGTGGAGTAGTCGCGGAATAGCAATGAGTCTTTCGGTCTACCACTGCCTGAACTGCTGCCTTAACTTCCTGTCTTATAACTAATCTGCCTGGAAAAGAATCTCTTGTTTTCTCGGGAGACAGACTTTCTTTTGGATGAGAGGATAATACCAATTGAATGCCGATCGAAAATAACTCGAGGAATTCCTACACTTCTAATATAAAAAATAATAATAATAAAGAAATAGAGAAAGAAGGGAAATAAATAGATACAAGAGAATAATAGGAAGCTTTAATAATTGATCTTAATATTTCTTTTCTTTTCTTTTTTTTTTCATGCTCCTTCTTATCTTCTCGTTTCTCTCCTTTTTATATTCCTATGTGTTTTTTGTTTGTTTTTTCTTTCTTTTTTTTTTTTTATTCGAATAGTTACGATTCGTTTTTCTCGAGAACACCGTCGTAAATCATCGGCGAACGTAGACGGGTGAGAATTTGCGGAAAGGCTGACCGGTAGCGCGACACCCTTATCCCGTCTGGAGTATCCCCTTCAACGCTGACCGAATTGGATATTAACGCCCTTCATGTAATTAATCCTATAATCCTGTTATCCTGTGTTTCGTGTGCACGAGAGCATTCGGATTTACCTTTTATTACAGTTCCAAACCTTGTAATCAACATCTATCAACATGCTTTTCAAATCATTTTTATCAAAACATACTACTACATTTACGTCGAAATTGTGCAAATACGATAACGTACGTCAGAATACATATAACTATTGGCAATTTAAAAAACAAGATATATTTTTATTGTTTTTATTTTTTTAAAGAGACAAATCTCATCGATTTTTGATAACATATTTTTACAGATGGAATGTTTAATTATTATTATTACACGAAAAACGTATCCATATAAATGTATATCTCTACTTACATACTATCGTATATTATTTGTCTAATTTCAACCTCTTAATTTGCCGATATCGAGAGTACATCGTTACATTAATCAAGCAACGTTGAATTGCCAATTTCATCGTGTTATCCGAATAGTGAACGCACCGGTAAACGAGGTCTGATAGATGCTTAAAACAAACCCTTAATTGAATTCACACTTAGTCACTCCGTATCCCTTACAAAAGAGCAAGTCATCCGACACTGATTTTTCTCCGGTTCCTATACCCACTTGTTTCGACCAATTTACTTCCGTATCGCTACTTCTACTTTCAATAGGAAAAGCTGTTGATATTGCAACCGTTTCGAAGATTTTCTTTTGGAAATTGTTAATTTTTTATCAGAAAAAAAATAAAAAAATTGTATGAAAACTGTTGTCATTATTCTTTAAAAAAAAAAAAAAAACATGTAAATCTATATGGTATTTAAAATTTGAAATTATTCAACCTTAAGTAGCGTCTGAAAGGAAATATGAAATTTTTTCGAAATATGAATTTACGAAAAT
This sequence comes from Dolichovespula sylvestris, assembly GCA_918808275.2. Classification (NCBI taxonomy): domain Eukaryota; kingdom Metazoa; phylum Arthropoda; class Insecta; order Hymenoptera; family Vespidae; genus Dolichovespula; species Dolichovespula sylvestris. Next base: position 1,956,502 of record OU964963.1, on the reverse strand, counting down.
CTTTTCGATCGGCATGGCAACGATGTCACCATCGTATTGCCATCTTGCGTATGCAAAATTCTATAAGGGCTTATCGTAGATGCTGTTACTGCTTTTCCGTGGCTCCGTACTAGAGGCGTTACATTATTCATGTTTAATATCATCAAGTATTTCATCCCCCACGACTAAAAGCAGGCGGCTCGAGCCGGCACCGAGTGGCGGCTCTAATATTGCCAGAAGGGATGGACTGATGGACGGACAGCCGGCGATAACACCTTTGCGTGCCGTATAAAGAAACTTGGCATTGAGATTGCAAAGGGTCGCTTTCCTCAAAACATGACCCACTTCCTTGAAAAGATGCGAAGATAAGAAAAAACACCGTCGGCTAACTTTTTGAAGCACGTTCGTCGATCGATAGTCTCTCTCGACTAACACTCGAATTCAAAATCGAACAAAAATAGTTTAAACTCTTAAGAATAATTTTAATTAATATAAGTGAATAAAAAAAACCATGGAATATATATATATATATATATATATATATATATTAAATGTTTATAAGATATATATATATATATATATATATATATATATATAATTAAAGTTTTTTGTTATTATTTGGATTAATTAGTATTATTTTCGAAAGTTTAAGTATAATATATTTAAATAAGGAAATATTATACATATATAGTTAGAATATTTCCCTTATACGTAATAACAATTAAAAATTCGTATAGGATATATTAAAAATAATATCGCATTTTCAGTCGTATTATTTTAATTACAAATATCGATTTGAATATATAAGATAAAGAATATTTATTTGCGATAGATCTCAAGAAATATAAAGATAATATCCTGACTCGAATTACAGGTGGGAATCTAGTCATTATCGCACCGGCGAACCTTGACTACATTACCTTCTGGTTTACATGAAACGACCATTAGCACGCTCGTAATTAATTAGGAGGCTACTTCGGACGTCGAGAATGTCGGAAGCCGTGGATGAGCTTGAATATCGTGTTTGAAGTAAAAGAAATGAACGGCGATCCTTATCGTGTCAATTGCCATGGCACGTTCGCCTAATGCTTCACTGTCGCGTCAAAATTTCCAAGATCTCGTTCAATCTTAGAAATAATATTATTGGAATAATCAAAATCTAAGGATTTCTTTTTCCCTCGTGATATACATATATATATACATATATATATATAGTTACATTATTTCCTTATATAGAGCATACTACCTCGATTTTAAACAACATGACGAAAACGATTTATTTTGAATAAATGAAGAAATGTTTAAACAAATTTTAAACAAACCTAAAGGTCGTAACATCGTAAACGAAATACCCACTATAAAATTTCGATACGATGAAAAAACTGATGATGCGATTTTAGAAAAGATATTAAAAACATTTCTATTCTAAGAACGTCTTTTAAAATGTCACAGTTAAAATATATCTAATTATTTAACGGAAGGGACTAACACTAACAGATCGAAGTAAATGTTGAGACTTTGAAAGTAGCACGAGAACATTGACCGTATCGCAAACAAGGGAACGATCGAAGTAAACTCCTCGGCACGATGTTCTTCCTCTTGAGCGAGTAGCACGAAAATATAACGTTTATAAACGTTTCGAAGAAAACGATCGTTCATCAGAAAGTCTCCGCGACTCGTTGGACGACATTTAAAGGAGCGAGAGAAAAGATAGATAGACAAAGAGAGAGAGAGAGGGAGAGAGAGAGATAGAGATAGAGAGAGAGAGAGAGAGAGAGAGAGAGAGAGAGAGAGAGAGAGTCAAAAAACAAGCTTTTAATCCAGGGTGCGTCAGAGAGGTCACGGAAAGCAGGAAGAAGGGGGTGGGTGTAGGTTGTCAGCGTCGCGGCGTCGCCAGGGACGCGTCGCCAGGGACGCCTCACCATCCCCATATCCCATCAGCCTCGTTCTCATTCCCAAGTTCCTCTGTCGCTTCCTCCTTTCCTTCAACCTTTACTCTCTCCCCTACCGGCCGCTACTACTACCACTAGTGTCAGTACCTTCTATACCACCACCCCCATCCCACCCCACCCCCAAGCGAACCCGATTCGACCGACAATACGCCGGAAATTTCATCGAACCGTTCGCTTGCCTCGAGCTAACGTCCCCCTCCCCCCGTTGATTTCCGCGGGGAGCAGCTGACTCCAGCAAACCCTCCTGTCGATATCCTGCGAATACCAATGGCCGATTTACCAATTTATTTTCTTCTACCAAATAATTTCGATTAGTTTTAGATATTTCTAATTGATA
>OU964963.1:1909234-1949234 GCA_918808275.2 Dolichovespula sylvestris | reverse complement strand
TCGTGGACATTTCGAAGAGTCTCCTTGAGGAACCACCCACTCTCCTCTCGTCGTCTCACTCCTCCTTCTTCATCCCCTTCCATTCCATTTACTATACGTAGTCTAATATCCTGCTATCCAAGATCCTTATGACGATTCAAACCTCGACGAGCAAGTATTTCCTTTTATTCTCTATTTCTATATTACTATTTTGAACTATTCGAAATGAATACTGTCCGACATATGATTTCAATCTTTCAACGTCTTCCATATTTTTGTTAAATTCTCCATTTTTATACGAATGACAATTCTTCACACTTGTTTAGTTAAAGAAATATTGGAACTTTGATACCAGCATCATGAGAATGCTTATGAATGAAATCGTTAAACTACTGGCTAGTAGTACCAGGAGAACGTGAGTGAGAGAAAGAAAGAGAGAGAGAGAGAGAGAGAGAAAGAGAGAGAGAGAGAGAGAGAGAGAGAGAGAGAGTGAGAGGACTATAGCAGATGGGGACAGAGTTGGAGAGGGGCGATCAATAATATAATACCTCGTCGCCCCGGGTACCACCATGCTATCGCACCATCAAACATCATGCCTCCATATATCCAATCCTGCCTGCCTACCGACCTTTTCATCCACACCTATCCCTATTGAATATCTTTTTCTGAATACATACCGAAGCGCTAAGTACGTGTGAACGTGTTAGCCGGTAGTGCCGTTGATCAATGCCCTCGTGAACTCGAATCGATCGGCTAGATCGCAAAATGAGATCTATCTGTTGAAAGGAGAAGTGTCGTAAGTTAAGCAAAGTCTAAACTGATTCGTTAGATCGTTTAGATCATCGTGTTATTATTATTATTATTATTATTATTATTATTATTATTATTATTATTATTATTATTATCATCATCATTATTCCATGTATTGAGGATGAAAATTTTCTATCGATGATTGAATATATTCATTGTGAAATGAAATTTATTTTAATATTTGTATAGTACGAATCGATTTGATCAATGGTCCTAGAATAATTTCAATTAAAACTAATGATTACGATATAACAATATAAGAATCAATTGTAGGATGTGTTGCAATATATTTGATTACATTTAGAAATGTAGAAAACTACTTTTATCATTTTAAAACTTTTTTAATCATGCTGCCATCTATGAGAGAAATTTCATTAGTCACTGAAGATAAAGTAGAAATCATTGAATTGTCGATGTACAGATTTCTACTATACCATCAGATCATGATAGTTGCTTGACCAGAGAGTTTGAGATATTCCCGGTAGTGTCTCTAATCTGTAGTGACACTGATATATATTTGATATAACTACGTAATTTTCGGAATTAATTAAATTAACATATTTTAATGAAATATATAAGGAATCTAGATAATTCTTAGTCAAATAAATCATGGAATTTTAGCGTTATTAAATTATGATTATATTATTAAAATTATCATTGAAAGATTCCTAACGATGTTCTTCTAATCAATCATTTACTAATACATCATAGAAAATTAGACTTTTTAAATAATTTATTCACTTACTTTTTTTACTCGATACACTTGTACTTTTATAAGATTATTAATTCTGTTATATATTATGTATGAAATTTTTTTACCTAAGAATTTATGATATAGAATATTTGAAAAGGAAATAAGAAAACTATGACAATACATATTGAAACATATTAGATCTAAGTAACATTTTAATATTATATATGTTTTATAATTATAAGAAGAATGATGTAATAATGATATACTATCACTATAATATATTTATTACAATGAAATTTTACAAGATTATATGCTAATATATTATTTACATCAATATAACTACAATATTAACAAACCATTGTATACTACATAGATAATAATTGGTAATAAGTATGATAGTACACTTATAATAATCACAATTTAAGAATCATGAGAATCGGTTTCATCTGATAATCCATTGTTCGAATAATATGATTGATGTCCAGGTCCACGAGCTATTTCATATCTTTAATTATTCTCCATACGATTCCACGTGATTGCAATCTCGAGTCGCGAGGCATGTCATCCGTAAGATACCTGTAGAGACGAGCTTCTGATATCTACAAATCTACAAAAGCCCGGATCTACAGGGTAGATCACGAATGTGCCTATCGAATGCTATTCCACTCTGCTTCTTTCTCCATGTTGAAACAATCTGTAATAAAAGAAAATATTGTTTTCTTTTTTCATTCTCTCCGACAAATTTTATCTTTCGTTATATATATTTTTTTATTGCGATATTTTTTCTCGGTTTCTTCTTTTTTTTTTCTTTTTTCTTTCAATGAATATAGCAGAAAGTAAATAGACAAGAATAAACATCGTTTGAATCCGAAAGCAACGAGGATCAAAGGAAGGTATAGTATAGCCAGACATTATACCGTGCATGTCTTTGGCCAAGCTCCTTCCTAAACCGGACGTGACCAAGCATGCACGTCCGGAATATGGTCAACGGAAGTCATGAGTTACGATGTTCGTGTATCCAATGCGATCATGCTCCCTTGATTTTAAAGGTCGATTTATTTCTTTTCAATATTCTTATTGTGTTTTCTTTGTGCAAAAGCCATTAATTTAATTAAGTAATATAAATTGCGTATTAGAGTCGTACGTAATAATTTACATATATGTTACACAGTTATAACAATTATTTTTTATTAATCGTATATTGCAATTGGTGTTGAATGATTGCGAAAAAAAAATTACTTGTAACCATTGATGCGATAAAAATAATTATTTGTGAGATTATCCAGAGGTCCCAAAATTCGATATCCTCTTCTACTAAAAATAGTAAAAAATACAAATGATATGTAAGAATATTTTATATCGAAATGAATTGAAAAGGAGGAAAATATTTATTTTAAATTGCAATATCCTGCAATGAATATGAGCGACAATAAGAAACGAACACGATTCAACGTCGAACGGTAAAAGACAAAACTGAAAAGAGATAAACGACAACGTCAAGAGACTCTTGATAAAAGCAATACAACAAACACGAGAGGTTAATCGAGTTATATATGCGGCAAACAAGTCGATCGATTAAGCTCACGCAGCGACAACGTTCGTAGACATTATGGACATGAAAGCCACGCAACAGGCGGCGCAGAAGTCTATGAATTCTAGTAAAAACACGATTAAGAATTAAATAAAGAAAATTTCAAAGAGAAAATATTCCTATAACGGGAATTTATTTTATGATTTGAATGTAGGAGGATATTCATTGAAAAGTATTGAAACAAATAATGAAACTTTTCTTTTTTTATAAAATTTTCATTAAACGTTTCTTATGTTTCACGCGAGTCGATCTTCATACTCGAAAATTCTAATATGACTTTAAGAATCCATCGTAGAAGTCATCGGAAACTTGGACCATTTCATAAACGACAAAATATTCATCTCTATAATATTTTTTTTTAATTTCTCGTTCGACCGATTCCCATCCGATTAAGAAATTAATAGCAAAGCACATTGCTGTCACGCGATATTAATTAACGCACCGAGCAAACTCGAAATAAATGACAAGCTTAACACATTTAAACCTTTTAGAATAAAATTTTTAAGACGAATCTAAACACACAGAAACACGCACAGATACATATATATATATATATACACGCACACACATATATATATGTACCTATGTGTATATACGAATAGAGCAACGAAAGAAATAGAATAAGGATAAAGCCCCACGTGGAAAAAAAAGAAGACGCTATGTAACTCACGATAAACACTCCACTACGAACTCGATACATAAAAACATTATACACATAGACGTAATAGATACATACATACATACATACATACATACATACATACACACATACATACATACATACATACATACATACATATATATATATATATAATGATATATAACAACACTCACACGAGTTGTTTCTATGGGTTGAATAATTGTCAACTATCATCGAGAATTAGCACAACTATCGCGATGATGAAACACACTCTTCTGAGACGTCGAATGCTTCGGAGTGATACTAGCGATGTCCTGTTGCTTTGTCCTGTCGCATCCTTGCTCGAAGTACGGATAGGAGTCGCGAGCCTTCGTGTAAGGGAAAAGACGAGTTTCCTCGAAATCGCTCGAGGTGGGCCAACGCCCCTCGAAAGGATCCCAGGTTGATGGCGATCGTATAAAGAATGCGTGAGAAAGAGAGAGAAAGCTAGTCGGATGGAGAGAGTAGGAAATCTTTGAGAGGGAGAGAGATGGAACGAGTTCGCGACCGCGCACGGCTAAGGTCCTTTTCAGCCGGAGCATTCGAGCTTCGTCGAGACGACGAACGAATCCTCGAGTTGCGGGGCGTCTCTCTCGCGGCTGCCCGGGTGAAAGCAGCCTCTTCCCCCGGATTCTGCGATGATTGGACCGCGCGCACCCTCCACCACTGGACGGGGATGCCACAGCACAGGGCCGTAATCTAAAAGTACCTTTTGCCAAGACTCTCTCTCTCCTCTCTCTCTCTCTCTCTCTCTCTAAGATATATATATATATATATATATATATATATATATATATATATATATATATATAGATATTATTTTCTCTGAGATACCTATGTACGTATGTAATATAATCTCGAGGCTTAAAATCGATTAGAATCGTTCTCCTAAATTACCTTAATTTCATAGTATTTATCTCTCTTTCTTCTCGTCCGTCTACTTGTTTCTCTTTTCCCTTTTTTGTTTTTTTCTTTTTTTTTATTTCTTTTTAGCAAGGAGATACATTGATTAATTAACGTGTCAAATGTATTTTGTTATAAAGTAAATCATGCGAAGTTTATTGATCCATTGTGTTATTCAATTTAAATTGATCAAATAGAGTATTGTAATTATTGTATTTATATGTATATATATATATATATATATATATATATATATATATATATGTGTGTGTATCACTTTGGTTAAATTAGGAGAAAGAGAGAGAGAGTGTGTTAGAGAAATACACACGCACACACAATCACAAATAGTCCGTTTCATTTTTAATGAACGATGCAACAAAAAGAAAGAAACAAAGATATACTCCGGTAGAAACTTTGCGACGCCTCGGTGAGCGCTCTTGTCGACTCTGGATTGGAGTAGTAGAATGGTGATTCGATCCGACAGGCCGCTGTCAACGCTGACTCGACGCATTTGTTACTCACCGCGAACTCTTGCTATAGAACGATTTGGTCTATCCACTTATAAAACGTTGTTTAACGAGAGAAAATGCAAAATTTCCACGGTAAGGTTCTAATTTTGGACGAAACGATTATTTTATCATTATCATCGTTCATATTTATCGACGAGATAATCGTAATCGATCCGATACGAACGTCTTATCGAAATTCGAGATACAAATTCCTAAACAAAAAACGAGACAAGATTATCGCGAAGATACAACATAGGCATTGTGTGTTTCCACGGATCACAACAAGGAAACGTATCGATTTTTACGTTCGTATTTGTAGAAATTGTAACAAAAAAAAATAAGCGAGTCACCTATCTGTTCATGAATTATTCACAACTCTGTCGTCTCTTATCCAGACGACAGGAGGAGACAACACATGCATGCACGCTCGCGGATACGCACACGAAAAAACACACACGCAGAGTCACACACATGCACGCATACATATATAAAACATATTATTCTCCCTCGATAGGCATCCATCGAAAAGTATTTCAACCATTCTGAGATCGCGTAAAGAAACTCGTCTATCTGAACAAGCTTGTTACGGGTAGACAAGAATTTCGAATCGATTGAAATTTTAGGATAGATAAGAAAAAAAAATGGAAAAAAAATATACATACATACGCATATGTAAAGATGGGGCACACCGTTTCGCGCATAAATAGATACGGCACTGCGTTCGTGAGTATTCGGCCAGGTTCGGCAAAGAGAAGTTCGTGAAACGCCAGAGGCGAAAAGTAGGGGTAGGGTTGAGAGAGAAAGAAGAAGAAGAGAAGAAGGGTATAAATGTATATGTGTATGTGTGTACATGGGATAAAGAGAGACGTAAAGTGAGAGAGAGAGAGAGAGAGAGAGAGAGAGAGAGAGAAAGAGAGAGAGAAAGATACGAAATTCGGGCCACCCTTCGTCTCATCATCTTTTCGCGCTCACAACCAGGCATATCTACGTTCAAGCAGCTTTCTCTCCTTCTCGGATTGCGGGGAAAAATCTCCCTCTCTCTCTTTCTCTCCATCTTTTTCTCCCACTCTCTTTCTCTCTCTCTCTCTCTCTCTCTCTAACATTTCGCTATTCCTCTCACCCTCCATCACCTCCTTCCGTAGCCCTCGACGTCTCCCAATAACGCAGCTTCCGTTCCTTCTCCGTTCTCGAGCGACGTATTGATCGTCTCTCGGCTCCTGAAAGCGGCGGAGGCTGACACACGGTAGGAGGTTGGGGGAGACGTGAATGTTGAGAAAGCTCTCTGTGAGAGGGAAAGCCAAAAGAGAAAGAGAAAGAGAGGGGGTGGGGAAGAGGGAGATGTGAAGTAAAAAAAGGGGAAGAATGTTAAGGAATTCGCGTGTTCGCTGTACTATCGAAGGGTTCGTTACAAAAGCATGATAAAAAAGAGAAAGAAAAAGAAAGAGAGAGAGAGAAAGAATGTTCAGTGGAGATGAATTAAAAGATAACGAGAGAACACGCTCTTCGTATACATGGTAAAGAAAGGAACGCGAGATAGAGAGCCATATTCTTTTTCTTCTTCTTATTCTTCTCTTCAATGTCGGAGAGAGAGAGAGAGAGAAAGAGAGAGCGAGAAGAAGATAGGTAGATAGATAGATAGAGATAGAAAGAGAGAGAGAGAGAGAGAGAGAGAGAGAGAGAGCACGCAGTAAGGCGTCACCGCCCGAGAGAAATTCTTGACCGGGCTTTGGACTTCGTGTTTCGCGTCGAAAGTACTCGTTGGAGTTTTTACTGATATACTCCTCGGTATATGCCTACCTAGCTCAGAGAATTTCGCTGGGAATGACAGCATGGATAAGTCCTTGTCATAAGAGATATTTACTATTTTCCTTGAGAAGTATATATCTGCAATTGATTCTTAATTCGCTCTGATTCGATTTTTTGCCGAAACAGAGAGAGAGAGAGAGAGAGAGAGAGAGAGAGAGAGAGAGAGAGAGAGAGAGAGAGAGAGAGAGAGAGAGAGCACTTTATATTATTTCTAAGTATAAAAATAATATTTCGAAATATAGCGTATAACATTTTCATTCATAATATTGCAATAAAAATGAATTAGAATTGATATCGACATAATATATATATATATAACTCTCTGCTGAAAATTCTATATAAAACTATTGTAATTAATTAGACGATAAGGACGATGTAAAGAAGAATTTAATACGAGCGTAAACGTAAGCTATCGTGCTAACGACAGGGAATCGTTATATACCGCACTGAAAAATCCAGAAAAGTGTTAGATGTTGAAGTATATAGTTCACCGAGGAAAATGGTAGACCGATAAAAGAACGCACGAGGAGCCGGTCCGATAAATCGCCGATGCTCCATTCATCTCGTCATAGCATCATCCCCTCGTAGTATGCCACTCAACGACCTTTTTTCCTCGTCGTACTCTACTACTCACGTGCAATACGTCTTCCTTCGGTTTACCAAGACTCTCAGTCAAATGCATTTTCTTCTTCCTTCTTCTTCTTCTTCTTCTTCTTCGAATCTCTCTCCTTTTCTCTTCGATTCTCTTTTTCTTCCCAGAACATCCCTCTCTTTGCTCTGTCTTTTTTTCTCTTTTTTTCTTTCTCTCTTTTCTTTGCCGACGAATCTTCGACTAGGATCTTTGGAATAAGAAAAAAAAAAGAAAAGAATATTATGTAAATTACCGTCGTCGTCGTTATCTTTTTTTGTTTTTCTTTCATTTTTTCTTCATATGACTTCGTCTACGATTCTCACAGATACTATACATACGTATGTACATACGTATTCAATATACACATATCTATAAATCTTATATTTATATTATTATTAGATATATATACATATATATATATATATATATATATATATATATATATTATTAATATTTTTTTCTTATCTTTAACATTTTTTACCAATACGTTTTCGTATAACTCGTCCCTTAATTTTTATTCCTTAATATTCTCCTACTATCGGTCATTGAACTATAATTGAATTAATTTTAATCACACTTCGTCGAAAGACAATGACACGTTTAAAATCAATAACTAATCAGATATAGCTGAGTTCCATCGTTGAAGTATAAAGAGATGTCTCATCGACGTTCCACGGTAATGTTATTTGTCGTCGACGTCAAGACTACGCCCGGCGAATAGACAGGTGCTCGTGAAAATATGTTCCGCCATGATACGCCGCGTCTGCGTTCCCAGACGGACGCCGTTTACAAGCATACCGTAACGCGTTAAACGTAGTGGCTTCGCATTTATTGATTAATTCGCGAGAGCTTGCTCGCAGTAACAGACAATTTTTGATTTTTCCAACGAGATGATTATTCGAATGAAATTGGTTTTTTTTTCTTTCTCTCGAAACTTGATGATTAACCAACGTACATTCACTTTTACAATTAATTTCTATATTAAAAATATATATATATATATATATATATATAAATATTAAAATTATTATTATCATTATTATTTGAAACGACAATTTTGTTTCGATACTATGAAACATATGTCAAGAAAAAAAAATAAAAAAAAAAAAAAGCACATCGACGAACCGCGAACAATCCGAAATTTCTTCTCGATGGACAAATGTACAAAGTAATTAATTACCAGGTGTAATTTGTTCTTTTTTTCGGCTCAAAATCAAACCATTCACAATTTAACAATGGATTTCTACGTTAACGAAATAATCGACGTTGAATCCTTTTTTAATTTTTTAAGTACAACTTTGTCTCGACTATATAAAACGTATGTTTAACAAGAAAATAATAAAAAAAAAATAAAAACGAACCGTGAATGATCCTAAATTTTTTTCGACGGATAATCGTATAATTTAATTTAATTATTATAGATTTTGTTTGTCGAGATCACCAGCAACGTGTCGTTACTGTTCGGCAGGCGAGATAAGACTGACTTAGAAATTATGATGAAAATGTGCATACCTAGGTTCTGATTCACGCGATCCGCTAGATAGATATATCCCGTTTGCATCGTACTCGAAACGCACGACTGGAAAGAAGCACGGTCTTCGACTGGCAGTATCCATCCTATCGTGGAATGCTTCAGAAGGAAGGTACGTCCGGGCATTGCGTCTAGAATAATAATATTGTCACCAGTCGATTTCCTTTTTCATACTACTATGTCCCGGTACCGACCCGCATTCGTCACTCATCAAGAATACAAATGCAAAATCGTATCTATTAATAAGACTTCTCTTTCTCCTCCTTCTCATTTTCAATTTCCTTTTAGGCGAAATTATTCCCTTGGGTTTCACTCCAACTCTTATTGTTCACAAATTTGTTCACATAAAGAAAACAAAAAAAGAAAGGAGGAAAGAATGTTAAGCGGTCATACAAAATTTATATTTTCGAGCTCATATTTAATATTCAGGAATAAACAATAAAAATTATTTCTACGTAAATCCCCAGATACAAATTATATATATTCATCTATTTTACTTACTAGCAACCCAAGAATCGCAATTATTTTATATCTATGAAAAGTTAAAGGCTCAATGAATATTATTAACGTTCCTAAAGTCATTCGATAAAGTAAAAGATAAATTTCTCCAATTCGTATACGAGAGCTCGTAAAATAATATCCAAGGTAAGGGTAAGGGTTGGTTGTAATAAAAACTTAAACGACTAGCCCGTGATATTAAAATGAGTTGGACTTGAAACGAGAGGGTTAAAAGTTCTTGGTAAGAATTCCTGAGAAATTCTTAAAAAAAAAAAAAAAGGAAAAAGAAAAGGTAAAAGAAAGAAATAATAAAGAAAAAAAAACAAAATACCATTACCTACAGTCGAATGGAGGATTTACAAAACAAAACGACGTTCTTAATCACGAGAGGAAAGTGTATATATATATATATATATATATATATATATATATATATATATATAAACTATATATAAATGTGTATGTATGTGTGTATTTATAGTTGAAAAGAGAGACCAAGGCTAGATACCGTAAGAGGTTAAGAGGATAGGAGAAAAATTGTTGGATGGAAGTAACAGCATCTGAAAATGGTAAGGGCTGTGCGTGATATGGGTAAAGCTATCGAAAAGGGACGAAGAAAGAATAGAAAAAGAAATAGAAAGGCAAAGAGAAAGAGAAAGATGGAATCACTGTGTCGAGTTCGAGATAGGCTGGACCCTTCATCCGCAAAACTGCCTCATGAGAGTTTCGTAGACGGTCGGCCCTCGCCCTCCATTCTCGCCCTTCTTCGAACGATCCCACCGAGTTTTTGGCTCTTCTTGCGAATGTTAACCTCGGACGGTATCGTAGCGACGGAAAGCTTTTTGGCCAGGCGACACTCGAACTCCAACTTCTTCATATTTTCACCCTGATTTATCGTTCCATTAATATAACTTATCGATACGATTGCTAAATGTTCGTTGTTCCGTGTCACAAATTTTCATTCGGCAAAATTGTCACTCGCGAATGGATTAAAACAATTAAACTGTTATAAACGAGAGCGTCCACGAAAATTCATCGCAAAAGATTTATGGAGACATTGTGTATCTCATATCTCGTACAAGTTAATTACAAGATTGATCGATATCTTTGTAATGTTTCAATCTTAACAATCTAAATCCATTTAATTGATATTTCTATCGTAATCAAATATGATTATACAATTGTCTTACCATAGGAAGACACGGTATAGAGGATGTTCTAATCGATGAAACGTTTGATATGTTATTTATACGGTTTGACACGAAAAATATCTCACGAAAAATGATAATAGTAAGCGAGACAAATTCCTGGAAAGAAGGAAGAAAGAATTAATGAGACAAATGTCACTTCGCAGTGAACAAGATCGATCGTTGTTAATATTTAATATTTTATATTGGCATTCTCTGATATTATTTCCTTCGTATCCTCTGACAAATCTTTGATTGTTCTTGGAGAAAGGAGATGAAGAAAAAAAAAAAAAAAGAAAAAAAAGAAAGATAAAAAAGAAAAAGTAAAAAGAAAAGGAAGAGACATAATTTTGTAAAGTGCATATAAATTGCTTTGGGTATAAAAGGGAAAAGGATGAAGGTTATAAAATTTTCAATGTGAAACTCGAACTTCGTCATTATTTTTTTTTCTACTCGACTTCTTCCTGGAATATCGTTTAACCGAGCACTCGTCGGTTTAAACGCAAAGCCATTAATAAATTGCAGAGGATTTCGTGTTCAAGTCGAGCCGCGTTTACAGCTTAATAGCGTCCTACTGAATTTCAAGGAAAGAACGAACGTTTCCTAAAGGGCCAACGCGCTCAACAGAGTCGCGTTCCATGTTCTACGCGACGACGCACGAAGAACGGAAGATAACGATCATTTGTCAAGACGAAGTGGATGCGAACGCAAACACCTTATCGCGGTCTTGAGAGAGTAATCTATCGCGCGTGTCTTTTAACGCGATAGGGATTTCGTCGGAGGCAAAAAAAATGCAAAAAAGAAATACACTTTTAGAAATGACAACGAAATATTATATGATAATTAAAGAAAAAAAAATAAATATTTTCTTCGCGCACACGCACGCACACACATACACACGCGCGCGCGCGCACACATGTATCTATAGAATTGTAAAGACGTGTCTATTTTTTTTTTTTTTTCATGAGCATACGCATTTAGAAAAATGCATAATTCATATTCGACATCGTTCATTGAATTCTATCGACTAAGATCGACTCGATTAAGTGTATAAAAACGATTTACAAGTTCAACAAATAAATTATTTGCAAGAAATAGTGTCTGCCAAACAAACTCGAAACTAAATATGAAATATTCGAATAAATGTTGACATTGGAATCCAATATAGGGATGATTCCGAATAAAAGAGAAGTATGATGAAACATTTTTACCTAGTTGTATAAAAAGAAAGAAAAAAGAAAAAGAAGAAAAAGAGGGAAATAACGCGGGGACCTATATATTTTTCTACTATTTTCGCAGCAGAAAAAAAAAATAAAAGAAAGAACGAAATAAAGAAAAAAATAAAAATCAACACAAACATACATATATCCTCGCAACCAATCCCAGTTACTTTTTCCATCGATGCTTTCACTTTAATATCGTTGTTCACCGAACGACCAAAGCGATCCAATAACTTGGTTTCTCGTCGAAGGGTCGTAAAGAGGAAAGCGAGTGTTGGTTTGTTCGAGCACAAGATTAATTAAAAAAGTATGTTTCGATACGAGGAGACAACGTGGATGTAGAACGATGGAAATGGAAACGTAGCTACGTGGTATTACGGGTTAAAATATACGTAATGGTCGCCGCTCGCGCGCGCGCGCGCGCGCGTGTATGTGTGTGTGCACGCGCGCTCGCCCGTGTATATACGAGTACACGCACGTAAACGAAAGCATAGGCGGAGACGTGGGGTTGGCAGGCAGTCCAAAGCATTCAAAGGGGGTTGGATCATGGGGATAGATCGTTGATAGAAGGGGGTGAAAAGAGGGGGTTGGACGCGATTCCATCTGCCAGCCTGTCATTCTGATACTACGTACAATGTCGGCTGTTGCCGGAGACGATCAATACATTGCAATCTATATAAAATGGCTGCAGTATTTGCTGGAGAGTCGTGAATAAAGTTACCTCCTTCTATTTCTCCATCGAATCGCCTTGTGCGAATGAACCATTCATTTTATTGAAATCCAAAGACACAGAGCACGTGAAAAAATTTTTAAGGAAATTTCGAGACCTTCTATTGCGTATCAAACTGTAAACGCGTCGCTCCTGAATAATATAACAAGATACTCCTTTATCAAGATATTATTTTATCAACACGATTGCTTGTGTTAGTCTTTTACCTTTTATTGACGAACGAAAGAACTTCGCTGCGAAAGAACGAAGCTTTTCGGTCGAAAAAAAAAAGAAACGACGATATTATTTCGAGAAAAGGGTAAAAACGAATATCGTTAAATATGGCAGCTCAATAATTTCATGTAGAATGCTTTCAGGGAGAAAGGGAAACATCGTGTTACGCTTAACGCAATGATTGGTCGATTCTGCGATGTTAATTCTGTGATGTTACTCTACAGCTGGAAACTGTAGAGGATACAACAAAAAAAAGTGTGGTTTGATGGGATTAATGATGATCGATTGGTTGCTACCTATCTAACGCGTTTCTAGTTTCATTACTCGAAGATTCATTCGAAGGGCTGACCAAACGCGAACCCTGCCCCAAATCGTGCCAATATGTTCGGAGTGGGGAAAGTTGATCTGTAGAATTTATATATATATATATATATATATATATATACATAAATGTATGTATGTATGTATGTATGCTGTATGTATATGTATATATTATAGATTACCGCGGAGCGTTAGGGCGCTTTGAAGAATCGTATGATCTGCGACGTCTAGCGGCAAACTGAAGGAACCCATTATACGATCTAATAGTACAATGACATCTCTTGGAATATCTTCGAATCTCGATAGTTAAACTAAACGTTCGAGAGATGACGCCAAGCTCGTTTTCCTTCCTTCTCTTAAAATTCAAAATTATTTTTTCTTCTTTCTGTTTTTACAATTATAGGTATACACACTGCTTGATTTTTCTTCATCGAATTTCTCACTTTAACAATTGTTTTTCAAATGAACTTAGCATACACGAATTTTCATCACATAAAAATAACACGATTCCCGAGCACAAAACAACTTTTATATAATTTTTTTGACACTTTAGATGTCGTAGTTATCGTTGAAACTGATTAAAAGTCACTATCTTTTCTTTCAGAAAAAAAAAACCAAAGAGAAAAGAAGAAAACCCAAGAAGATTCAAGTCGAACGTCGTGACCGTACAAGAAGCAGATCGTAACAGAACTAACCCAGAGAGTTTCGTGCAATAAAGGGGATCATTTCGAATCTGTGCGCTGAAATTTATGGTTACCCCCACCAAGGCGATTCACGATTCGTGGGGCCGACTCCCTGCTAAAGGCCTGTCATTAATTTTACGTTTTGCGCGTGGACCATCGATTTCTCTCACGGAGCGTGCATCCTTCTCGTAACAGCTCGCCGTTTAATACGATTTTTCAAGTCGAGTTTTTAAAGAAAGATATATATATATATATATATATATATATATATAAAACTAACTAAAACATGTATAAATATATAAACTATTTCTATATTAATATATTTAGAATTATTTGTTCTTATATATATATATATTTTTTTTGTAATAACTACCCTATTTAGAGATCAAAAAATTCAAACGATAATCGTGTTAAGATAACGAAATTCTAAGCGAAAAAATTCGTACCTGACGATTATTGGTATTACCTTGATGGTTCGTACCTTCTATATTGGAAGACGAATTTCCAGGTGATGTTGGCCGTTCCCCGTTCAACGGGAATATACCCTAGGAAAATCCTGAGGGTTAGTATTACCAACGAAATGATTTATGAGTTTGGGGACCAGGTAGGGCGTCATTCAGTACCACTCTGTTCCATTCTTCCACTCGTTGTACGCTTCCGTCTCTACGTTCTGACTCGCAACATCAATGCGTTTTTAGTTGGTCCATTTCTGTTAGCGACGATGCAACGTGTTCCATCTTTATCGACGCGCCATACTTTCAAAAAGTGTTTGAAACAATGTGTAACAATCTTAACATACGTTATTTCGAATGTGATCGAACGTGATCTTATCAATCAAGTGTCGTCCATCAACTATGGCCTTAACGACGTTCTTCTTCGTTCGAAAAAAGATCTGAGCGGTAAGATTGAAATTGTCTAATAAGTTGATACGATTTCTAGAGCGTGCATTTGATATAACGATTTCTATATCTAATTGATCGAACCGAACGTAAGGTAAGAAACGTAGTTTTCCATATAGAGAGAGAGAGAGAGAGAGAGAGAGAGAGAGAGAGAAAAGAAGAAGAAGAAGAAAAAAAAGAAAGAAAGAAAAAAGAGAAAGAGAAGTGAGTCAAACATTTCCTCGCTTCTTATCTTACCGTTCCGATTGAAAACGCATTAACGAGGTATCGCGTGAGACTAAAAGAAAAGGAAAAAAGAAAAAACAAAAAGAAAGAAAAAGAAAAAGCTTAGCCGGTTGCTTTTTGCGTTTCGCTTTATATAACATCTTTTATTCTTGTTTTTCTTTTTTTTTTCGTTTCCTTGAAACTTATGAAAAATGTAATCTTCACGATTAAAACGAAAGAAAAAGAGAAAGGCGCAACTACTATCTCTCTCTCTCTCTCTCTCTCTCTCTCTCTCTCTCTCTCTCTCTCTCTCTCTCTCTCTCTCTCTCTCCCGTTGCTGATACCTTTCCATAATTTCTCGCTACGAGTCTGAAAAAGGCATAGGCTAGAGACGACGAGGTCGTTGGTGAAATCGTGGAAAGGAAAAAAAAGGTTAGAGAGGGAAAAGAGGAAAATACCGAAGGCGAAGTCAAGGCAACGACGAAGAAGACGGCTACGGGAACCCCGAAGGTTCATCAATCATCAAGAGCGAGACAATCGAATAGCGCAGCCAACCGGCGAACAGCTGTCGCTTCGTTCGGCTCTCTGAACGGTACATGTTACACGTTGCTACCGTTCACGAATTCACGATGGTTGCACCTTCGAAAACTTCTCTGCGCGCGCCTTTTCCCGTTTGCTTATGAATCGATTCGAGCTAAAGAAACGGGATACGTTACTTGCGATGTATAATGTGTGTGTATGTGTGTGTGTGTGTGCGCGCGCGCGTGCGTGTGCACCGTTCTATCGAATAACAAAATCCGACCATCTAGATGACGAGCAAATAGTTATTTAAAAACTTTCACATATATTACGAATAAATAATCTTCGAATAAACGATGTCATAGAAATCTTATAGAAAATTTTACGATCGTCGAAAATAAATTAACCCATTATTATACAATGGATACTAGAAAATATTGTAGTAAAATGAAAAATGAAAATTCAGAGAGTGCGGATGAAGAGATATAGAAATTAGCATTGAAAATAAATAGCTATACACACACACACACACACACACACACACACACACACACACACACACACACACACAAATGTATATAAGCTTTCCATCACAAGCTCTTATATTATATTATATATTCGTAGAAGGTCGATCCTCCTCGCATCACGTTACATCATATCTCGAGCTTCGGCATCACAAGTCGATATCGTCCCTATATTGTCTGCTACGTTTCATAAATAACTCTTATATTACGAAAAAATACAATTTCAATATTACGTCCGACGGATACGCCAATATTACTCGGACGTGTGATAGATAGACCATGGGGGTTATTGTCTTTATAAACGTATAACCATTTGTTTTAGAAATTCATATTATACCTACCTACATACATACATATATACATACATACATATATGGATACATAGTTATGTACATACAAACATGATATGTTAAGTGGAATAAGGTGTGCTCTCTCAAGATGATATTGCACTCCGACGGAAGAATAAAATATTTTTGTCGATGGTACAAAAGGAAAGAAAAACTAATGAAACGTAGAAAATATTTGCGAGAGGAGGCACAGTTAGGTGTTACGAACGAAAATATGAAACGCGCAGACCAGTATTATATTAATAACGCTCGTGCTTTTCTCCCCCTTTTGAGAAAAGGGACGACGCTTTCGCGGCAGTTTAATTAAATTTTCGTGCATTTTATACCATTTGTCGTGCTCGCATCCTGTCATCCCTTTGTCGTTCCATGCTTATTACGAGTCGGAGATCTAATGTCGGCTCTTCGTCGAATCCACGTTTTTTTCTTCAAAAAAAAAAAAAAAAAAATTATTTACCAAGACGCCTGTGTTTCTAACGATTTCTATGTTTCTCGAAATTTCAAAACCAGATTTGTATAATCGTTCGAAAATCGAAGACCTCAAGTGGGAAAAGTAGATCCCTGTAAAATGACGTTAACCTTACCGACGTGTCTCAACCCTGTTTCTTGAAGAAATATTTCTAAGCGACAGATGGTACCGCAAGAAAGTTTCTTTACTCTTCTTCCTTATATATCAATGTTGACAAAGAAATTTGATTGACACAAAAATTAAATATTCCGTGCATTCTCTGTTTCATTGCTATTATTTTTATTGTCACTACAATGAGTTACGTCGAGCGTCGAGGCGATTTAACGCAAATATCTGATTCATTCAAAAAAAAAAAAAAAAAAAAAATAACAATAACATTAAGAAAGAAAAAAAACCACTCGACGCATCAGATCAAACAATTATACTTGATGCATGTCTCTTCATGTTATCGCAACTAAGACGAATTTTATTTGGCGTAACAATTTAAAAAAAAAAAGAAGTAATCACCAGGAGAAAAAGTAAAAGAACATCGAAATAATAATCATGAGCACGTGCGGTATTCAACTTATCTTAAAGCTTGATGATGACAAAAGTAAAAAAAGGAGAATTCGATGTACAAGCAATTTCTTACATTTCTTTTTCTTTTATACACACACACGCACACAAACACACACATGCACGCATGCACACACACACACACACACACACATTATTTCTTTGTTTTTCGTCTTGTCTTTTTTTCTGAAAGCTAATGGAGTTTATAGGAGACGAAGAAGCGTCGATCCAAGATGGATATCTCCTTAACGCGATTATCAGAGAAGGCGTGGACGTAGCCAGTCAAAAGTAGCAAGCAGAGACGGGAGGGTTGTCACCCTTGTCTCTCTCCGTGCAGCGTGAGAAGCCAGCCAGCCATCTTGAATGATGTATGGCGCCGGTTACGAGGTCGACTGAGCGGCCATCACTCAACGCTGAGCTCCACGGCTTTTGGGGACACGTCGTCGGGAACTCTCCTTCTGTCCGTCTGTCCTCCGGAGCTTCTAGTCTCGCTACCGTAACCGTTGCTGTTCCTGTCTATGCTATCTTTCGCACTTGGCTGCCACGATAGCGGCTGAAACGACTCGTGTTCCTTTTCAAAATCTCTGTCCACCAAAAAGTGCATATATTCTTTTTTTTTTGCTTTTCTTTTATTTTCTCCTTTTTTTCCCTCGCCCAACGTTGCATCCGGCAGAAGACATTCCATTAATGTCATTTGAAAATTTCGAAGCTCGTTTATATTTACACAAGTGGATCTATAGAAAACAATATTCTCGTTAATAAGCATCCATCGACCTATGAATAAAACCAAAAAAGAAGAAGGAAAAAAATCGACGCATTTACGCACGCGCGTTTACTACTAATATACCATACACGTGGCGAGGGAACAGCTCGTTTAATCAATTATCAATACGATCGTAAATTAAGAGAACGGGAAATAATGGTAGTTCTTTAAAGTAATACGATGCTATCGATAATCCGACCGACAGGAAACATCGTCAAGATTCTACCAGCATAAACCGACGTCGTTATTGTAATTAATTTAACAACGTTAATACATAATCGTTGTCTTAATGGAGGGAACAGGTAGAAAGGTAAAGAGCGTTAATGCGAACTTTCACAAGAACGTAGAAAAAGTCTAACCGTATCGCGAGAATTTTATTCCTATGGACAGGATGCTTTGTTCATAAATCGACGATTCGATAGGGGTTTGGTGTCTAACTTGGGAAAAGAAAGAGAGAAAGAGAGAAAAAATGGTCGCAACTTCCACGTGACGAGCCGTCAATGACAGTGGACTGTAATCAATAACCGCATCAAGCTTACACGCATTGCTCCACACGTTTCGGTTTGGAGCCATTCTGCCTTCATCCCGTTCTCTCTCTCTCTCTCCCTCTCTCTGTTCCCCCCATCCGTGTATTTAATATGCAATACCCCATTTACCCTATTGAATACCCCACGAATCAACTCCAAGCAGTATCCCGACCCACATTTCAACTGCTCTTTCCCCTTTTTTTAGTTACAATTCTTTTTTTCTTTTGCATTTTATACCTATCCTTTCTAACCCGGTCAGTTTTGAAAAACCTGTTTTCCTTTTGTAGTTGTTATAATTTCAATGTATGAATTTTTAACCCTTCTTATGATTCTCCGTCTGGACAATTTCGCATATCAAAATGAACGCTCTTTAATATTTTTATCGTGAATCCAATAGGTCTAAGTTTGTTTAATCGAACTTGAAATTAATTAATTTGTCAGAACGATTAATCGATCAATTTAAAGAAGAAATAAAGCATTCCAACCGAATAAACACGCGACGCATCGTTCTCATAATAATTCGATAACGCAAAAAAAAAAATCACATCGAGTAATGCTCCTCCTTTTTTCCCCATCTTTTTCTTTCTTTCTTTCTTTCTTTTTTTTTTTTAAGCAAAACAAACGATTCGAGTTCCATCGAATAGACTTTTTAACATTCCGACCAATTTATAAAAGGCAACGCCAGGGTTAAGCGTAACGCTTGCTGAATGAAATTATACAAGCCGTTGCAATTAATTAGTCTTAATAAAAATTATACGAGAAATCGCAATTATAAACGATCGTTACGCGCCACCAAACCGTAGTTGGAGTATCGACTAGAAAGCAACGAAACGGGAAAGGGGAGAAAAAAAGGGGAGAAGGAGAAAGGAAGGAAGGAAGGAAGGAAGGAAGGAAGGAAGGAAGGAAAGAAAGTGGAAACGTTGTGGAATGGGGCAGTCGAAGTAAAAGAAAAGAGAAGATGTGAAAGAAGCGGTTGCTGGAGAATCGACCATGAGAAAGAGAAAGAGAAAGAGAAAGAAAGAGACAGAAGCAGACAAAGAAAGAGAGACAAAGAGAGAGAGAGAGAGAGAGAGAGAGAGAGAGAGAGAGAGAGAAAGGATGAGTCCGGTTGCCGTTGGTGCGGAAGAAAAGAGAGTCACGGGATGCTGGAAGTATGGGCAAGAGAGAGGAGACGAGGAAGGCCAGAAGGAGGGCAGAAGGGATGAAAAAAAAGAGAAGGAGGGAAGGAGGAGAAAGGGTGGGAGGAATGGGGTGGCACGCGGTGCTTCCTCCCGAAGTACGCGCCGGCAATCCCGGGGGCCGCTTTAAATGAGTCAGCGTTTTTATGCCCCGCGATGTTGTCAAAGTGCAAACAGCGCCCGATAATATATCATCAGTTGCGCGAGCGATTCTCTCCAACCCTCCTCAACCACCACTACCACCACCACTACCATCATCACCTTTTCCTCCCACTCGTCTTTCTCTGAGGGCAAGAGACGTTATAAACGTACACGCGGTTGTCGACGGACAACTGCAACGAATTGGAAAAAGGGAGATGTCATTACGTTACGTTACTTACTTACGTACGATCGACAAAGCCTAATGATTAAAGGCCGGCGATTAGTATCGGCTCGGTTTCTTAGATTATCTTTTAACTTTCGATAAATTAGTATAATAAGAACGTCAAGTTTTCGGACACTTCGTTTTCGAACGTTTTAAAATGATAAAATTTATCTATAGAATACCTATGAGTTAAGGGTATACACGTGAAATGCTTGAAATTTAATATGGTATGTTCAAGATTAAAGATAAAGATACATCTTCTAATTTGCTTCTGGCCTTATGATCGGAGATACACACACGGTTTTACCGAAACTTTCTCCCATTCCTTTTGTTCTTTGTTTCATTAGAATATGACGCAAGTTGTCCGTGAACTATGATGGCTCCGACCGATTTTTTACGCGACTAAATTTTGTCATAAAGTTGACAAGAAGGAAATGATAAAAGCAAAAAAAAAAAAAAAGAAGAAAGAAAGCAGGCGACTAATCGGGAAGAAATGGAAAAGAAACTTCTTTGACTACCATGAAGAAAAAATTCCTAAGGAAAAAATCTGAAATATCTATATCACGGAGAAAGCATTTCCTTTTTTTTTTTTTTTATTACAACTAAAATACAATAAATAGTTTGAATAGTGTTATTGTTTTAAATGTTAAAAAAAAAGATAAATAAATAAACAAAAAGAAGTTATTAATCGATTTATTCGATGGAGTGTTTTAGCGAATAGCGAAGGTTTACGGCATGACACGTCGAGTGAAAAAGATGCCGAGGTCGACGTGAATGAGGAAAAATAGGATAGACAAGATAGCTGAAAGTAGAGAGAGAGAGAGAGAGAGAGAGAGAGAGAGAGAGAGAGAGAGAGAGAGAGAGAGAGAGAGAGAGAGAGAGAGAGAGATAGACAGACAGATAAAGGGAGAGAGAGGGAAAGAGAAAGAAGGGGTGGTAAGATTCACGGCGCGAGGGTGACTATGACGCGGGACGTCAATCGAGCTGACGGGGTTGGTGGTACGGTGACGTTAGTTGGGGTGGGCTAACGGGTGAAGAGGGATGAGGGAGGTAGCATTCAGCCTTCCAAAGTCAAAATAACTTCCTAAACTTTAACCTCCAGAGTATAAAAGTGGGATGCCTTTTCTATCTGCTCGCGAGGATCTCCGGCATCCGGCTTGAAGTTGACGGCCTTCTTCCACAGAGTTCGCTGAGGTTCAGCCGATAAAAACACGTCATATCCGTGGTTCTGCTTCTTGCTTCGAACCAGAGAAGGCTAGATCTTTCTCTCTAAGAAACGATCCTAGCCCTCTCTCTCTCTCTCTCTCTCTCTCTCTCTCTTTTTTTTTCTTGGATAAAATCGCATCTTCGAACGACCTATAATACTCCGTCGTTTCTTCTGCGCCCTTCGATCGAGATCGTCTCTCATTTTCATCCTTGATACAGACTCGGACCTTTTAACGAATAACGATCGGTGGATGGAGAAAAAAAAAGATATATTTTTTTCTTTTTCCAAATAAACGATCCAATAGACTGCACGTTATACGATTAAGATTTTAGGGTTGTCTAATGACGTAGCGGATGATCGATATATTTCTTCTTTCTCCATTTTTTTTTTATTCTTTTTTGCTTTTATTTATTTTCTTTCTTGTTTATAAAGTAAAATTCAATTAAAAACTCTTTGTGAAAGGTCAATTGTCGTAGACGATTATGCTTATTATTGTTCTGTATTCACATTATAATGCGCGATATAAATCTCAATTTGGGATGAGCTTAAATGTGAGGCAGTATTACAAGATTTAAAAGTCAAAAGAAATCGGGCAAATTTGAATAGAATGTATTGATTGGGGGGGGGGGGAGGGGGAGAAATGTCAGTCATTTTAAGGAGGCTCAAAATCAATATGAAGAGCCGATCCGCGTCGATCGATTCGCTCTGAAATCTGCCCTCGTATCTCGAAGGATAAGCCATTTCTAATTAGAAGTTTCGATATGGAGGGGATGAAAAGAGAGACAGAGAGAGATTTTCTCCAATACTCGTGCCATTCACTTATACCAATAGCTTTCCGCGTATACAGACGAGTACACGAGCTTGGAAATGGAGACCCGTATCTCCGCTTTTGTATAATGTAATCTGAAAGTTTGACGGGGTCTGACTGTGGGTTGCCCTCGAAGTCAGGAAGAGGTAAGAGGAGAGTAGGGTAGGGTAGGGTGGTTGGACGGTACACACACAAGAGAGTGACAGGGAGGGGGGAAGTGGGAAGATGAAAGGACTTTGAACGTTTGCCCGCGCTACTAATGTAATCTTAATAATTAAATTTTATTTTTTACAAATTTTCTATCCCATTGATATTCATTGTATTAGAAGTTTCGAAAAACTAATTTAAAACATGTACCCACCAAAATGTATCCCCGATGATTGTAAAAGAACTTCACGAAATTTATCCGATATTATAACAGTATCGGTCGTTATTAATATTATATTTGACACGTAGAGAGTACGCCGAATCGATTCGCCTCCGTCTAACGTTTCATAATATTTTCTGAACGAACGATAGGGAAGAATTAACGCGTTTGTACGTTCTAACGTGTATTACTTCGTCCAACTAATATTAAAAATATGATTCATTCAGATCTTACAAATGTTCTAAATAATATCAATGAAATTTAGCTAACGTTATGTCGTTAATTGATGATCTAAAAATTGAAAAACAAAAGAAAACAAGTGTCCACTGCGCGATAACTTCCCTTACGTAAGACGCGCAGTTTAGGTAATTTTATGGGCGTCGATAAACATCGGTCCTTAAACAGTTAGATGCGAAACAAAACGAGACGGTGACGACGTGAGGGATAAAGGGGAGAGAGCAAGACTTATACATATATATATATATATATATATATATATATATATATATATGAGAGAGAGAGAGAGAGAGAGAGAGAGAGAGAGAGAGAGAGAGAGAGATATGGAATGAGAGTAAGACGGACGACATCAGGAAGGGAGGTCGGGGATGAAGGGATTGGTTAGAATATGGGGAGATAAAAGGCAACGTGCATAGAGAGATGCTTGGGTAAGGCGATGCTCGAAGAAGAAGGACAAGGGAAAGGACGCGAGGTGGTTTCGAGGGGGGTGAAACGTGGTGTGAGCCATACTCTGAGATGTGGGGTGAGGCTGCAGAGAGAGAGAGAGAGAGAGAGAGAGAGAGAGAGAGAGAGAGAGAGAGGTGGTACTTGGTGGTTCGGCGTGGCCGGGTAAACCTTTCCGACCCTTAGCAACGCTTTCGCGACGCGCTATCCTGCGGATAACATCAGCGCCGGCTTCAGGCCAGGAAATGAAAATCGCGCCGACACTGTTTAATTTAGATAAAAGCATATGTTACACGCCGTCGAGTAGAGGATACCGTTCCTGGATTTCCGTCGTTTTCCAAGGAAAACGCCATTGTCTTTATCGGTATACCATGAAATCGCTTCGTTGATAATAAAAAGGGGGGAAAAAAAGAAAAGGAAAAAAAAGAAACAAAACAGGAAAAAAAGAATACGAATGAAAAGATTCACGTTTGATGATGGAAACGTATTGTCATTGCGGATTTGATATTACTGATCAAGGAGAGAAATGATTTTCCTTCTTCGTAATAGAAATATAAAATATATTGTTGATTGTAAGATTTTGGAATGTTAAAATTTGTGTCGATGGAAAAAATCCGTGTCCCTTATACTACAAAAAAAAAAGTGTTCTCGTGTGAAGTAATATATATTACCCAGGTTTGTGGGTAGTGAATTTCTATGGGACTATTTATCATATCCTATTTTTCTAGGATTCGATCAGAGAAAGAAAAAATTAATTACACAAGAGTAAAGAATCCCATACCTTCATTCTATCACTTGATTAGCTGTAAAACAGCAATACAAGCTTACAGTCCTTGAGAACTTACAAACTAATAATAAAATTTATTATATTTTAAAACGACAAATGACATCATATTAAAGGTATAAGATTCCGTTAATAAAATGAATTTGAGCGTAAAATCACTTTAGCTAGGTGACCCCCCAAAAAAATGAAAATTTGGGCACTGTATTATGCCCCACTTCGTACCTAAAATAAATTTTGCAAACAAATTTTTTCGAACAGTTTCTCGCAAGATACTCCAATTTTTCTAAACAAACCGGGTACCCTATATATATATATCGATCTCGATTGTTGTAAATATATGTTTCCAAAATAAAATCTTTCATGAAATTTTATTTCAACAATTATCAATTTTAACGAAATGTACAAAAATATGACATAAATATGTAAAAATACTATTGATATTTTAGAAATCTCTTATGCTAGCCAAAATTCAAAAGAAACTAAAGTCGAAATTATCAAGTGGTTAGATCTCACTATTATACTTGCGGGAGGTTAGGATTCTAGTTATAAATCTTCGGGTTCAAAGATTTGAAAACGAAAAAGAAAAGAAATTTTCAATAGTTTCGGATTTATCTAAAAAGATAAATCCTCGGTTTTAAATAAAATATTTCAACTAATACACAAATATTAAATCAAATAAATAAATAATCTAATCTGATTATCGGGATTATAATTTTCAATTTTTCGTCTTCCTACTTTCGCAAAACTCTCGATAATTTACGATCTTTTCACTTTCCTTCAGTAAAGAAGATTAGGTATATAGAATAGTTACCATCGTATAACTACTAATATATGACAAAGCTTGAAAAATTAACGTAGTAAGGTAGATCTATCTAGAGAACAGATATTTATGTCATTAACCGTTACGATATTACGTATATTCTGTGTTTTATCTAAGTCCATCCGCGTTACGTACTTACACAATTACGTATTTACTTAGATTTTCCAGATACGAAGTTTTAGCCAAGTGTACGATTGGTTAAAAAAAATATATATATGTATAAACGAAATTGTTATTCCGCGCAATTGAAGTTAAATTTTGGGAAATGAAACGACAATAAATTGAATAATAATTTTTCATTCTAAATTTGACGAACGAAAAAAATAATGTTAGCCGATCCAAGAAATTCAATAAAAGGGTGGTAAGAATAAATCGTATAACACGAACAAGATGATTTTGCTATATTTCTTTTATTCTTTTTTTATATTTTTTTTTTCCTATCTCAACAACAGCACCATCGGATGAACCAATCGTAAGTCGAATATCAAGAAAGAGGCTGGTTTAGCGTGACGAACGGAAGGAAGGAAAGAACGCGAAAGATCTCGCAAGGAAAAAAGTTGATTGCAAGAAAGGAATTAGCGAAAGAAAGAAGCATCGAGAGAAAGAGAAAAAGAGTTTCCTTCTTCTTCTACTTTCTCTTTGTTTTTCTCTTTCTTTCTCTCTCTCCCTCTCTCTCTCTCTCTCTCTCTCTCTCTCTCTTTCTCGCTTTCCTTCTCTCTCTCTCTCTTCTTTTTCATCTTTCGTTTCATCGTTCTTGCGGGGTTTTCCGCGGCTTTCTTTTTCCTCGTAGCGTGGATCTTTGTCTACGGAACAACTCGGCGTAGAAAAAGAGGACGTTCGAAAGGAAGAAAGAGAGAAAGCGAGAGAGAAAAAGAGAAAAAGAAAGAAAGCGAGAGAGTGGAAGAGTAAGAGAAAGTTGGCTGGCTATGCAGGCGAAGGAAACTGGTTGGTAGAGGGGATTGGAAGGGTAGTTGGAAGGATGAACTGGGATAGTAAGGGTTCTTGGGATGGTAAGGGGGATGGTGGTGGTGGGAGGGTGTGCGACGAGGGTTGGAAAAGCGTTGGTGCGGATCTGCAGACAGCTCCTTGCACGAATCGAAGAATGGCTGATTCCGAGAAGAAGGAATAGCGAGTGGAAGAAACGAAAATAGAGGGAAAAAGGAGAATCGTTCGGGTGGTTAGGAGGTGGGATATCTCCCATTGGGGTCCGAAGATGTTTGGACAGATGATGATGCTGATCAATCTTTCTCTATCTCTCTCTCTTTCTATCTATCTATCTATCTCTTTTTTCTTTCTTTTTTTTCTATCGACAGCGATTTTCTTTCTCCTTGATGTTTTGATGTTTATATTCTTATAATAATCGAACGTCTTACATAACGATATGAATGGAAAATTTGTTTGAATATTTTAGAATGTGAATTTTGAATATACATATGTATGTATGTATGTATGTATGTAAGTATGTATGTATGTATGTATGTATGTATGTATGTATGTATGTATGTACGTACTACGTATGTATATGATGTGCATACGAAGCGATATTTCCTTTATGAATTTAATCA
Source organism: Dolichovespula sylvestris (assembly GCA_918808275.2). Classification (NCBI taxonomy): domain Eukaryota; kingdom Metazoa; phylum Arthropoda; class Insecta; order Hymenoptera; family Vespidae; genus Dolichovespula; species Dolichovespula sylvestris. The sequence goes on along the minus strand of OU964963.1, from coordinate 1,922,671 downwards.
AATGAAATATTATGAATTATAATTATACGTTTCAACACACGTCACGTTCGTCGACCCTCCAAGTTTTATCGCTTAAGTTGTATGTTGGACAAACGCCCGAGGCCATACATATTTTCTTTCGGATGATAACCCGATTTCTTATGTAGATCGTCTATGGAGAAATAATAAAACAAAGATTTTCTTCGCTAGGAGACTAGAGAACAAAATATCCCATAGTTTTATATTTCTTTATTCGAATAGGAACATTCTCACGAATTATCACGCATTTTAATACGAAAATTTATTGTTATTAGAAGTAACACGTGTTGCGTTATTTTCCATACATTTGTATACAGTAACGTTCTTTTTTTTTTAACATACAAAAATTCTAAACATACTTGGGTACATCGGGCGCAACAATTTTCTTTTTTTTTTTTTTTTTTTTTTTGAAAAATATAAAAACAATTGACAAAGAAGATAACAACTTCATGGGTGAAGATGTTTTTACTACGGCGTGTATGTAAAATAAAACGAAAAGAAAAAACTCAGCAACGATGTTGACAACAAAGGAAATGAGCTATGCGTTAACAGGTGTACTCATTTTACAAAAATGAAGAAAACAATAAATGTGTTATATGTTCGACGTCTTTGTACATGATGTACCTGACTTGCTTTGAGTCTGTACTTTAGTCCGAAAAGTCCTAACGCACAGGTAGGAGGAGCCTAGGAACAATAGGGTTTTGACAATCTTCGATATCGTACGAAGCTGATTGGTGCTCTACCTGGGACTGAAAATATAAATTTCGTTGGAATTCTGAAAGAGCATTAGTGTGTTGACAGCAGTTAAACACTTTGCGACTAGTCTTCACTTCGTTTCACTAGTCAGCAAGAAGTAACGTAAGAGAGGAAGTATGCAGTACATTGTGGACAATCGCGTTTATTATTCTGAAAACGATGTTGCTCAATATGAACAACAACAACAACAACTACAACTACAACAACAACAATTACAACAACAACAACAACAACTACAACAACAACAACAACAACAACAACAACAACAACAACAATATCAATGGGAAATTATGCAACCATCGATTTCATCGGTGGAATCTAAAGAAACTGGAGGAACAGAAGAGGAATTTGTGAATAACAGAAACAGATCTTCCTCCTCATCTTGTAATCAAGGTACGTAGATATAAATTTATTTATTTATTTTTTTTTTTTAGTACGGTCAAATCTAATTCTGTTTTCTTTTCTTGACTTTTTTTCTTGACTTTTTTCTTTCTTCTACATCGCCCCCATGAAATCTTAGAAAATTGCGATAAACATTTTATTTCTTTCGCAATATTGCAACTTTTAACGTGAAAAATTTGATAACATTTTCATTTCTAAGAGGGGAAAAAGAGAAAGAGAATGAGAGAGAGAGAGAGAGAGAGAGAGAGAGGGAGAGAGAGAGAGAGAGAGAGAGAGAGAGAGAGATACTCTATTACGAGCTAATGTAACACAATTATCGAAGCTCTTGCACTTGGTAAAGCAAAACATTTATCAAAGGTCGCTCAGCGGGATAGCTGTTTACTTGCGAGGAAGTCGATATTTCTACTGACAATGAGTTGTTTGAACGTTCCGACATTAGACTCGTGTAAATTGGATTAAATCATTACCCGTGTAAACGGTATCATCTATTAAAAAAGATTTACGAACGCAACTGACATCCAACACCTTCTTAAGATCATTGACGTTTCAACCTTGAACGGATAAAAAAAAAAGAAGAAAGGAAACGAACAAATCGACAACGGAGAGTAAAACGTTTTCTTTCGATCAACCTCTTCTCCTTTATTTAACGCGGTTTTATTTTCCTGTATATATATAAATATATGTGTGTGTATATATATATATATATATGTGTGTGTGTATGTATATATATATATATATATATATATATATATTATTTAAAAGTTTATATAACGCAACGAAATTAGCCGTATACAATCCATAACAGTTTTATCAATTTTTTTTCTCCTTCCTTTTTCCTTTCCTTTTTCATTTTTCATTTTTCTTTTTTCTTTTTCTTTATCGCTATCGAGAAAAAGTAATATTTCGACAGCGTTGTAGCGTTTACTAATCACCTGTTAAGCGATTAGTCGAGAATGTACCCAAAATTACAATCTCTTTATCGTAGATTCGAGGTTATCTATCGCCATAGCTCGAACTTCGGAAATATTTCGAAATAGTCAATGGTCGTCTAGAAATTCAATACGAATAACAACATCGTGTAGTTATCTATAACGCGAATCATTTATCTTGCAATTAGACGGAGAAGAACACACGAGCGCACGATCCTAGTCGACTTCGGTAGCTAGGGGGTAGTAATTCGTCGGCTTGGTTTGTAAGGGTAAGGGAGCCGCTCGTCGGATTATAATGTATCACGAGGAAATGCCTCGTCTTGAGACGGGAGCACTCAATGGACTATTAGGACATCCTGTGGTATAACTCTCGAGTAGCTCGACCATACTGTATTTTGTAACCGATAAACGTGTCATCACTGGACCAAAGTGCTTTATAATCCCACGATTACCTTACGCGTGATTTACCTCATCGAATCATGAATAATATACTAATTCATCGAATTAATCCTCTTATTTCGTATTTTATTATGATTAATGATCCATTACTTTTTTCCAATTGTTTTTCGTATTTATTATTATTTCTTTGTGCTCTTTCGATTATTTTCGCGACCAAAAAAAGAAAAAAGAAAGAAAAAAAGAACAAGTATATTAGTTCGCCGATATGTTCCTATATTCTTTAATAAAACAAATTGATTTTAGGCAAACTATAAATATTATCTTCGTATTACAGAACCCGTCAAGAAACAACGGAAACGAACGAGGACTGCATATACCAGTTTTCAATTAGTAGAGCTCGAGAAGGAATTTCAGAAAGGCCGTTATCTGTGCAGACCTCGAAGAATTGAAATGGCCGAAATATTATTTCTGACGGAGAGACAAATCAAGATATGGTTCCAAAATCGTCGTATGAAGCATAAGAAGGAAGAATTATTGAAAAATCCATGCAACGCAATGGAATGCAATGAAGCAAATAGGAATTACAAGCTAAAGAAAAGTCGGAAAGCACGGACCGCTGAACCAATATCCACTCATCAATATGTTCCTGCACCTAATCCCACATCAATAATTGCTTATCAGCAACCATGTCAACCAGCATACGTTGAAAATGGATATATGGAAAATGCAAGTTATAATTGTAGTCAACAGTCTTCATGTTTATATAAACAACCGATGTATCCTCAGGGAAATTACATGCCTCAGATACCAGTGGAAAATTACTATTTAAACAATAAATGGCTGCAAAGTTCTGATAACGCAGCTCCACCAATGATAGATAATTACTATAATTCAACGGCAATGCAATATACAACGACGGATGGACCGCATGAAAATAATTATTATAACAATATTTGCGCGTGGTTGATAGAGAACTGTCAGGAACAATGTGAATCAACGAATGAATTGGAGGACGCTTTATTAAACGGTATCCAAAGCGATCAACTTTATGAGAATATACCTCAATTTCTAAATCTATGAGATAATAGTACATATTTCAGAATAATGTATTTTATACTGTATATTGCATGTATTGTATATTGTATATAATGTATATATTATAATATATATATTGTATATATTGTACATTGTATGCTGTATAATTTATATGTATTGTACATTGTTTATTCTGTTAATATTACATTATTAGTTTTCATATCGGCATTATTTATTTATTATTTGTCTGAAATAAAACTAAAATACTATCGTAAAAAGAAAATTTAATTTTTCAAATTGAAATTATGTCTATGAATGAAAGTAAAAAATATATATATCTATCTCTCTCTCTCTCTCTCTCTCTCTCTATATATATATATATATATATATATATATATATATATATATATATCAAACTAAAAATGAAATAATTTATCTTTTGAAAATCTTTATCGAATATCGTAATGCACGTACTACTTAAATCTCTTAATACGAGTATAGTCAAACTCATTAGTAAAATTAATCGTTATCGATAATTACCATAAAATTATCCAATCGGCGCATCTGTCAGCAAATTCGTCAAGTAAATCACGTTTGCGTTAAAATGAGCGAAAAGGTAAGTTTAGGAAAAAAAAATCTCGGTTTACAGTTATGCATGACATGCGTTTAGATTCTCTCACGCGAGTACCGTAAAATCCAGTTGCATTTCTCGCTGATAGATCGTAAAACGTGTTAGGTTGATAAACGCATAAAATATTTTAGACTCTTATCTGAACGTTAATAATACGATATAAACATCGGGTTTGAGAAAATTAATGGAATAATCGATAAAGTACGTTTAATTTAGTCCTTTCCATAAACGGATATCGATTAATTTATATAAAATATATCGAAAACTTTTAGTTTTCTTGTATATACATAATATATATATATATATATATATATTCATATATATATATAGATCGATTATAAATTAAGAACCAGTTGAATATATCGTTGGTTGAGACTAATAGAAAACAAAAATATATATACGTATATATAGGTATTAAAAAAAGTTTCACGATTTCGTGTGTTAAATATTTTAAGAGTACAAAAAACAAATACGAATGATTTTTTCATGACGTCTTGAAAGATTACTTAGCAACTTGACAATATATAATGTTGGTTAGCTCTACATGTTAATATAACGTTAATTATTAATTTTAGGCCTATACTCGTTTAATAATTTTTTTTTTAAGATAATCAATTAAATTATCTAACTAATTAAAAAAAGTACAGGGTATTTCATAAGAAAGATTAAATATCATTAAATTTCCGATTTAATCGAAAGTCGGACATTTTATTTCGTACTCTTATAATATTTAACGCGTCATGAAGTCATGAAAATTTTCTTTATATATATATATATATATATATATATATATATATATATATATATATATGTATGTATATTTTTTCTATTGCTTTTAACAAGAGACATTCAACTGACCCGTAATTTATAATCAACCTGTATTTGTGTTTGTGTGTGTGTGTGTGTGTGTGTGTCTATGTATATATACATCCTGATTAAGCATGAAACGAGGATACACGTTGATAATTTGCATCGTATTTTAATAAGTATATAATCCATATTGATTTTCGATTACTGTTACCAGAAAAAAATCACTTGTATCCGCGTATAATAATTGAATTATTAAAATATGAAGTGGATGCGTATTAATCAAAATGATATATCGTGTAATTTTGCACAATATTTTAACAACAACAATAATACTTTATACAAACGTAATATACGTAATACGAACAAATAATAATACGAATCGTGTATACCTTTTAACGCAATAATATTTTTCTAATTATTCGAAAATTCATTGGAAAAGTACAAAGAAATGCGCATGTTAGAAATATAAAAGAAAAAAAATCTATCTGAAGTATAGTATATATCATCATTCATAAGAGATCGGGGAAAAATATTTGAGAACCTTTAAAGCGTATTTGTATTTTGAAACGCGAAGAGACGACGTCGAAGGGAGAGGTGATACGAGAGAACGAAGTACGGAATAACGGGGGTGGTAGTGGTGGTGGTGGTGGTGGTGGTGGTGGTGGTGGTGGTGGTAGTAGTGGTGGTCCTCTAGGTATAAGGGTGGTAGCGAACAGAATGGAGGGGCACACTCGGTGGATGGAAGGAAGGGCGAGGAAGTGGAAGAGGCGAAGAACGGGGAAGGGGAGGGGGGAGCTTGGGTTTCAACCATGATTTCCATTCGCCAGCCATCCATCTTGTTTGAGACTGGAAACTGACAGATAGACGCGGATCCGAGTGCCGGTGACGTGGCAAGTCTTGCACGATATATGTGCGCGTATGTGTGTCCAAGTGAACGCGCGAGCGCGCACACATACACACACACACTCTCTCTCTCTTTCCTTCTCTCTCTTTCTCTCTATCTGTGTATCTGTATCTATCCGTGTGTAAGTTTAAGTGAGTTACGCGTACCTTGCCATATCTTTGAGCCAACCATCTACCCTCCTCGCTCCCTGTCTACGTGGAAAATACGTTTTCCGTATAGCAAAGCGAGCTCCTTTGGAACATCGCGTTTTAAATTTCTTGCCGTCCATCGCGAACGTCGCACGATTCCTTCTGTGCTTTCTCTTTTGGTAAAAATCGTTGACGAGAGAGAGAGAGAGAGAGAGAGAGAGAGAGAGAGAGAGAGAGAATGATTTAAAGCGTTACCATTTCTTTATTAAATCGTATTTATATACTTTTTTATTTGGATGTCTTATTTCAGAACTACAATACATTATGAACTAACAATTCGATGGATTCTGGTTTTATAATGAATGCAAGTTGTAAGTAATTAGCAGAATTCTTTCCACGAACGATTCCGATCAAATTGAAGAAAAACAAAAAAGAAAAAAATGATGACAAAAAGTAAACATTTATACGTATCCATTAGATAGTAACTTTACATGTACATATATGTATGAATCTATGTATGTATTCTAGATTTACCAATTTGACACCGGTGCCGTTCCAAAATAAGAAACACTCTTCCGTCTCTATGTATACATGAGTGTGTAAGAACGATGTATGAGTTAACAGGTATAACTGCATAAACAGCTTTCACCCGTTATATGCCGCGGCTGTTCTACCAATAAATACAATAGATCACGAAATGGACGCTCTGGATCCATACCTGGATCTATGAGCATTTGAATCTGAATCAGACATTTTTCGCCGTTCGGATTTACCGCGAATACATCCGAGAGATATTCCACCTTTATCCCGAATGAATAATGGATGGATAATATTAAAAGAGGTCCTGGCCATTACTCGCATAAGCGAGTTTACAAAAATATTTTCTTCGAATTATACGTCCAAGCAGATATGTCGGTACATAGTTATCATACAGTTATACGGTTATCGATTACTTCGGTATATAAATTTTTCTAAAATTAATTTTTTCGTAATAAGCAATCAAATCGAAATGAGGGAAGGAGATATAGAGAAAGAAAAAGTTACGAAATTATCGATAATACGGCGAATTTGAATTCTTCTTCTCCTCTCGCGAGGAGAAACGAAGGGAGCCGGGAAGTGAACCGGTGGGGTCGGTTTCTACAGTTAAAACGTAGAAAAATTGAAATGGGCGAGGCGAAAGAATGAATAAAGATCAGAGGAGAAGAAGAAGAAGAAGAAAAGAACAAGAAGAAGAGGGTCGTCGGCACGTGAAGCGGCAACTTGGTTGCCTTGGCGTGGCTTGGTGTATGTGTATGAGAGAGAAAGAGAGAGAGAGAGAGAGAGAGAGAGAGAGAGAGAGAGAGAGAGAGAGAGAGAGAGAAGAAGGAAAGGGGCAGCATGTCCCTGCACGCGAGTGATATTAGGTAGAAACGCATGAACTTTGATATATTCGAGAAGGGGGGGCCTCGAGGCGGTAGAGGTGAATGGCGGAAGCAGAGGGCAGCAGAAGGCGCCATACCGCGGCAAGTATCCGAACTATACGTGACCTGCAACTTTCTGGTAGCATCTTTCCGGCGAAATCGATCTAACAAATCGCTAGCATTAAATTCTCGCTATACTCGCTTCTACTCGGTAAAACGACATCCTCTACCCGAAATTTCCCATCCTTATTCTTTCTCTCTTTTCCGACTCGCTACTATCTTATGCAAGCATTACTTTCAAAGTACATGCCTCGTAGGTGCCTCTCATCTTTTGATATATATATATATATATATATATATATATATATATATATATATATATATATATACAGAGAGAGAGAGAGAGAGAGAGAGAGAGAGAGAGAGTCGGAACTTGCAAATAGAAAATCATTTGCAAACATTTCTTTTCAACCAACTCGATTGCGCTTTATCGGTAAAATCCAATCAGAAAGGTTACTATTATTCCGTTAACAATAAATTTTGAAAATGATCGTTCGAGGGTACATCGTCAAAATTAATCTATGTGTATGAGATAACGAAAAAAAAAAAAACTAAAAAAATGATCGCGCATGGATTAGATATATCGAACGAAATATTTAGTTCCTCGTTTTAAAAACCCGCCCTAAAAGGATATGATCGTGCTTAGCAACAAGTAGCCAACGTCTTACGGATTCGCCTAACCACCCACGAATAATTCGTTTCCGTCGAATAGACGATCGCCCTTAGCGACCCTGGAAAAAGGGGGCTATGAAGACTTCCCGTGAATTTCACTGAATAAAATAGATGGCGAACGAGTCTTGTGTTTCTTCTTCCAGTCGAAATGAAATCCACCGAATGTGGTTTGCGAAAGAGCTTACAGAAAAGCGAGAAAGTCCGAAGTTAAAGGATGGGGGAACAAGAGACAAAGAGGGATAAAGAAGGACAGAGAGAAAGAAAGAGAGAGAGAGAGAGAGAGAGAGAGAAAGTAGGTAGCGAGGAGTGAGAGGAAAGAAGCGGAAGGCGGAAAACAACGGGAAATAAAGCAGCGGAAGAATCGCGTCGCAGGAAAAAGAATGAGGGCGCTGTCAGCTGGTGGAAATTATTCTGATTATGCTAATTCCGGTTCTGTTCCACTCCTTTACCCAGGCGTCCCCAGCACAGCGGCCTCCCTACTGCTGTCTGCGCCATCTTTCATGCCTGATATTTATAATATAGGGGCGCCCGCGCAGTTTCAAACTCTTTTTGGCGCCTCTCCACCAGTTTCGCTTCCTCCCTCAAAATTCAATTCCCTCCCACCCTCCCGAACCACCATTACCCGTTCGCGATTCTTTCACGCGATACTTACGAAGGAAGATTCCCTCGACGGTACCGAGATTTTGCAGAAAGTATTTAAATCGTTTCCATTCGATTTATGTAGGATATATATATATATATATATATATATATATATATATATATATATTTCCTTCTTGGTAATAGGTATTAGGTCGTCAAGGATGAAATTTGTAGAAAAAAGAAAAAAGAAAAGGCGAAGTATATTATTAACTACAAATTTCATCCTTGACGAGCTAACATTATAAATTTCTTTTCATCGATATATAATATATCGAGAGATTTATCATAAAACGGTTTAATCGTCAGATACTTAATTATTGCAAACGCGTTACATTTGACACAAACAAATAAATTAAATGTTTTCTTTTGCTTTTTATGTTTTTTTTTCGCACACCCGCCCTCTCCTCTTTTTATTTCGAAAAAGAAGCGAAATAGAAATTTCACGTTACGCGTAAATACAATCATTCGTTTTATCTCACTATCTACGATGATGATTCTCTAATTGTCAAAAGGTATTCTATATCTCTTAAACCGTGACAAAATTTTCTCCGAAATCGAACAAACGAATGAACGAACGAACGAACGAACGAGCGAGCGAACGATGAAAAAGAGAGAATGAAGCAAAAGAAGAAAGTAAAAGAGAATGGAAGGGGTAGGAGGAGGATTTGGTATGTTCGAAAGAAGAAGCTGAAAAGCGAGGACGATCCCTCACGTATCACCGTCACAACGACGACGACTACGACGTTGACGACGACGACTACGACGACGACGACGACGTCGGCGACGTTTCACTCCACCGTTGGCGAGCATCGCGACGCGCGCCACTGTGAACACTTCATTTATTATGCGGTTAGTTATCGCGCCTTTTCGTCTGATTTCCCTGGCAACAATGCGCCGTCAGCGGCGTCAGACAGCTCCCGCCGGTCTTAGGAGGCGTCAGCTTTTCGTCTCTCTTCCTCTCTATATATTTCCTTTTTACTTTCTCTCTCGGCAACGTTTTCTCATCCAGTACTCTAAGTGACACTTCGTGACGACACGCCATACGTCACGGGAGGGTTGGTACCGTACGCTACGTCCCTTATCCCATCCTACCTAAGGAAGCATCATTCTGCATCCGAGATCACGTGGATGCATCTACCTTCTCTCTCTCTCTCTCTCTCTCTCTCTCTCTCTCTCTCTCTATCTATCTATCTATCTATCTATCTATCTATTTCTCTATTTCTCTCTATCGCCCTAACTTTCATCTTTTCTCACTTTACATCCTCGAGATTACTTCCTTTACTCTTTCGAAAGATTTGAAAGGGTTTCTTGAAGAGACTATTCTTTCCAATTCGAATTTATTATAACGATTTATTATAACGATTAATAACATACCAGCGATATTTATATTTTCATTCGAATATATCGAAAATATTTCAATACGATCTATTACGACGATGTCTATTCACGAAAAGTACAATTCTCTTTCATTGTGAATGTTAATAAAGAATTGTTAAATGGAGAAATCAAAATAAATCTTCGCGAGAACGATTATACACATCTATCTGTAGATGATACAAGAGAAAGTATGCTACGTAAGAAGAGACCAAGATCAAAAACTGTCCTGAATGCTAGAGAACGTATATTCGTTCGTCGAAAAGCGGGGGGAGGAGAGGGGTTGAGGGTGATGCGAGGGACAATGGTCGTAAGGCCTTCTGTCAGAAAGACGTTCGCGTTCTGAAAGCTGTCGTCGTAGGTGGTCACGATAAACGTCAACTTTAATTAATCACACAACTATATTATTTCCCGTTTATGGGACCTCCCTATACGCGTTCCTCTTATCCGTTCTTCCTTTAGGTGACTACTCGATGTGTTTGCTGGAGGTACGTTCGTTGAAGATGCGCTTAGAATGGGGTAAGTATATATGTATCCTATACATACATACATACATATATATATATATATATATATATATATATATGAATTTATGTACGTATATCGTACGTACGTACGTATGTATGTAGGTATATGTATATGTATATATATGGAAGTTCGAAGAGTAGACGTACACGCCGGATAAATCGTAAGCAACGCACTTTGCCCAGGACGTATATACAAAAGAGGGGCACGAAAGCAAAGCTACGGGCACCTTTACAAACAGGCTTCGTATAAACATGTCAGTCTGGCGAAGCTCGTCTCGAGAAACCGGCCCACGTTCATCCATCACTCTTGCGGAGGCGTCCGTCTCCTCTAGCTTCTCTTCGACCATCTCTCACTCCCTCTCTCTGTCTATCTCTTGATAGTTCTCTCTCTCTCTCTCTCTCTCTCTCTCGTTTCTCTCGTTTCTCCTTCGTTTCCTACGATTCCGTGTCCTTTACGCGCGTTTTTTACGTTTACGTAAAAAGCGACCAAGGTTTAGCCCATTCCAAGGAGTAAGAAAGAGAGAGAGAGACAGAGAGAGAGAGAGAGAGAGAGAGAGAAAGAAAGAGAGATAGTAACGGTGGAATTAATGTTAACGGATTTTTCCTTCCTTCGCTCCGCCGTTACGTTCTTACCCTTTTTCTTTTCCTTCGACGTTTCACCGTCGCGTTTGTCTTTCCGCTTACGTTTCACTTTGTATCCCTTTTTGCCCATCGTAATTTTACATTCCGCTTTTGCTGAACCTCGGTTACTCTGCTTACAGGATAGAATTAAATTACAAGAACTCCGATATAAATTAATTGAGTGATCTCAAATTAATATTTTAACATTGATTTTATTAATAACGGCATAGGTACGATCGAAAATAAAAAAAGGTACGTTTATAATTTGTTTTTGTTATCATTATAAATATTATTGAATAAATAACGCGCGTAGTAATTCTATTTATGTCGATTATTACGTTCGTAAAAAAAAAATAAAAAATTAACACGAATAAAAAGAAAAGAGAAAAAGAAATGGTTAGAAAAAAATTATTCGTTTTTTAGTTCGACATAGATTCGTTCTAATGATATGATCTGTTTGAAATGTCAATAAAAAGATTAGATTGTAATGTATAGTAATCGTGAAAATGACACTCGTTTATATGCACCTATCGGCGGCGTCGAAAAGTCAATGAGTAATATGACCGGATTATACTATATGCTTTAACAAAGCAAACAATCGATCATACACGCATTAAGGCGTATATTTACATATTCCTGTTTGCTTAGCTCTTATGTCAAGTTCTGTAGAGTTTACATCGACGATTATATAAAAAAAAAGGAAAGAAAAAAATGCCGATCGATAGAGACAGACCCGACATTGATTTTAATCATTTTCAATCTGTCATCGTTGATACATTATAAAAAGCTTCGTATCAATTGTTAAAAAAAAAAAATACTAATGTAATTTAACGATATTAAAATTCGTATTAAAATCAAATAATCTTTGCTAAAATGATATGTGTGTGTGTGTGTGTGTGTGTGTGTTTAAAATCGATTAAAAAAACGAACTAAAAGCTTTCAATGAAGGAAGATTTTAAGAAAAGCAATTCTCGCGAGCGACCATTTTCGGGAAGTACGAAATGACCTACCGTAACTTTAGCGGCGGGCGTGGCGGTCTGCGGAATGAATAGAAAGTACCTTTAATTAAAAAGGAGAAGTTATAGGTCTTGAGGAAGAAAATTACAAACGCATACAAAATCACTTTATTTATATAAAATCTAAGTATCTACTTTGTCCTTAAACATTTCTACAATTACCAAGCGCCATCGATTTAAACGACAAATATCAAAACGCAATATCTATCTTTCGAAATGCGACGAATCTTTTTTTTGAGGTGTGCGTTTGAAATTATCACAACCCCTTTTTCATATAATATAATAATAATTGTCAAATGAGAAAAAAAAAAGAAAAGAAAAGAAAAGATTTTCGGTATTAATAGAAATTTGTCAGGATTCGTCGTTTACATTTGAAATTTCGAATTAACAAAAGATTTCATCTTGAAAATTATAACAAGGAAATCGTTTAAGGATGAATTTCTCTGCTTTTCAGAGAACGAGACAGACAGCGATTGACACCTGCCACTTCCCGTGACGTTGGCTCATCATCGTTGCTCGATGTAGTAAGGAGGCCAACGCCTGCTATCGCTGATGAGGTAGCAACGGCTGTTAATTCGCTGATAAGAAATACTGGAGAACTTGCTTTTCCTACTCCCTTTTTTACTCCTTCTCCCCAAGCTTCGATACTTATTGGTTCCTATCTTGAAGTCGGTGGTGTGGTGCCCACGGAAGAAAGCCGGAATTACTGCGCCCATCTTTACGAGATATAAACTGCGGTAGGTAATCTGGTCGATAGAGAAAAATAAAAAAAAAAAAAAAAGAATTTCAACGTACTCGATCGGGATTACGTTTACGATTTCGTTAATGATAGCGCACGGGAAGGATTTCAATGAAATATATGATATTTCGATGCGTCCGCACCATCGATATATCATCGAAAGGAATCATATTTTTAGAATCACTCCGATAATAATTCGTTTTCTTCTTCTACTTCTTCCTTTTTCTTTTGTTTCTTTTTATATTCTCTACGATTAAAGACATAACTCACGGCCGTACGAGACTGTATTTATAAATATAATACTGTACGTCATTAACTTTGTTAGTTGCAGAAGAATCAAATGCGATAGGAATGATATATAGTTACATTTGATA
>OU964963.1:1806734-1904234 GCA_918808275.2 Dolichovespula sylvestris | reverse complement strand
TAAAGTCAGCATCGCCGTTGAAGTACCCATTGCATTAATACGTTCAACTTCTCGCTTGAACGTCGGAGAAACGTGAAACTACGATGATTAAAGCGAATAGCAATATCGTTACAGTCAATTTTACTATTACTCGATTCGTTTACCTCGTCTCTCTCGCCTCTGCGATTACCATCACATCGTATTAACCATTTTCCGTGCGATAATCGTGTTTCATTTTCCTAAACTGATTTGTAAATAAAACAAACAAAAATGAACAAACATCAACAACACCCTCATTTTAATTTATCTAAGAGATAGAAAATACCTCTATCGAAGACATGACACTCTGTCATAAATAAAAAAAAAAAAAAATAAATAAAAATACAAAGTTTCGAAGCATTTGATATCCTTTCCTTAAAAAGGAAAAATAAAAAGAAGAAAATGGAAAAAAAAGTTGATAACGGTGATCTCGATTGTACGAAACTGCCCTCTCGAAAGTACAAAACGTTATAAACGCATATTAAAGAAATGTTCGAGATTAATTTGCAAAGCGAGATCCCTATTGAGGTTCTTACCGGGCGGGCCATTAATCTTATCCACGAGAGAAAAAATTATTTTGTAGAATGTTCAAGGTAATAACAGGGAATCCTGTCGGCGACATGCCTAGGAGGAAGGAGGTCCATGATGCTATTAATTCATGTCTCAAGTTTTCAAGTAAGAAATTAATGTCTCCATACACGATTCCGTCCATATAGCCATCTCTCCTCTTATTCCTTGAGATTACGTGCAACCACTAACGGATCTACAGTGTTGTTCCTTAAACTTGTACGATGTTAAAGAAAAAAAAAATAAAAAAAAATAAAACAAAAAAAAAAAAGAAAGAAAGAAAGAAAAAAGAAGAAATCATAAAAAAAAGAGTTGGCAAGAAAACGTTCAATAATAATTTCTTTCATTTTGTACAATAACATTGAATTCATATCGAGGCTTCCTTCCTATTGTCTCGTATGTCCAAATATTTTTCTTATTTACTTAAAAAAAAAAAAAAAAAAAAAAAAAAGAAAAAGGAAAAAAAAGAAGGAAAAAGAAAAACATTTTTTCATTCCTTCTCATACGCTTCACATCCTTTCACATTCTCGTACGTACGAATCACTCGACGAGTATTATATTTCTGAAAATTGCCTGTGTCTTTTTTGCGACTAAAGCAGCTAGGGAAGGGGGGAGGGGAAAAGGGTAGGGGAAAAAAGAAAACCCGAGCATATTAAAAAGATCGTGTATGCATGGTTCGAAGGGGAAAAGATAAAATGAAAAAGAAAAAAAAAAGAAATGAAAGAAAAGAAATAAAAGAGCAAGCATCTTTCGCGATTCTACGTGAATCGGAGTGGTTCGGTCGCGTTGCGGCAGGCGTAATATGCAACCGGTCGTAATAGGGTGAAGGCTCCCTCTTTCTCCCTCCCACCCTCTATCTCTCTCCTTCTCTCTCTCTCTCTCTCTCTCTCTCTCTCTCTCGCTCTTTCTCTCACTCACTCACTCACTCACTCGTTCTCTCAGTCTTTCCCCCACGAAGAGCTTCGACTTGAGTAATGAGGCGGCGCGTCCTCGACGTTATTAGATCGCCGAAGGAGTTTTTAAGGATGCCCTGGGTCCGACCACGGCCGAATCCACCGCGAAGGATGGGTAATGATACGGCTGGACCTCGTTTCTTATTTGTCAAACGTCAGGCACAAAGACGTTGCCCAGTTGTTTTCGGACGAGGAGGAGGAAGTTCCTGCCCCTCTTCTCGGAATGATAATCTACTTGCAAATGCGAGTGGCCGGACCTGTCTATCTTTCTCTCTCTCTCTCTCTCTCTCTCTCTCTCTCTCTCTCTCCCTCGTTTCTGTTTTTCTTTCATTCTCTTTTGCTTCTTACCATTCGCCACCTTTCTCGTCTTTTGTAATTCGCTTCGTGGAGAGTTCAAAAAGAAGCAGAAAAAGATCGAGACTACTGCCTTTTACTTTTTCTCCTTTTCTAATCGCCTATATATATATATATATATATATATATATATATATATATATATATATATGCATATGTATGTATGTATATGTATGTATGTATATGTATGTATATGTATGTATGTATATGTATGTATGTATGTATGTATGTATGTATTTATATTTCTTTCTTCCTCTCTCTCTCTCTCTCTCTCTTCTAACTTTTACGTCTATTACGTAATTATCGATAATCACGGAGTTCAGGAGCAAAAAAAGGAAGAAAGAAAAAAGAGAAAAGAAAAGAAAACTAACAACGAGCGGTAAAACCAACCAACTGTTTTCCTCTTCGACGGATTTTACGTAAAACCTACCGTTTTCTTTTCCTGCTCTTCTCTCTCTCTCTCTCCCTTCCTCCCCGCTCCCTCTCACTCATTTCTCTCTCTCTCTCTCTCTCTCTCTCATTTCGTCTGTTTATCTTTTCTTTTTCCTCTTCTCTGTTCCGTTCCCTTTTCTTGTTTCTTTCTGCTTTAGAGCAAGCTCACGGAAATATTCTCCCCGCTTTTTGCCGAGTGCGGGGAGACAGATCCGTAATTGCGTGCCGGTTAAAGTCAAGCGGAAGGAAACAGTACGAGAGAGAGAGAGAGGAGAAGTAAAAAACAAAAAAAAATAGAAGAGAGAGAGAGAGAGAGAGAGAGAGAGAGGGAGAGAGAGAAGGAAAGAAGGAAAAGAAAAAAAAGACCGAGGAAAAGGGAATAATAAAAAAGGAGAAAAAAAAGGACGAAAAAGAGGGAAAAAAACCAGTCACGGTTGAAAGTTATCGCGGGAAACTTTTTTTTTATTTTCCGTCGCTCGCTATGTCGTCCGTCTTTTCGAATGATCGCTGCCTGCCTACAAGCCTGCCTACCTCCGCCTGCCTGCCTGCCGTTCTCTCCGCGTTCGCCAGAACGCGGATGAAACTTTTCAATCGCCTCGGTTACTTTTAATTTATGATCTTGATAAGGTCGAACAAAAAAAAATACCAAATAAGAGATCGTATGTCAAATTCATTAAACAATCGCCAGGATTATTCACCAAACGGTTATAATTCTCGATCAGAACGAGGTAAACGATAATAAATGTTTTCGATTAATCCTATACGACGAATGATAATTTTCGTGATACTACTTTAACAGATAATTATGTAAAAATCATTTCAGCTGAATGTAATTGCTCCTCAACCTCTCTTTTAAATTCCCCCAACGATCGAGAAAGTAAATAATTGCGCAATAATTATTCCGCGTTCGATGTGGTATGAATGAAAGTTTAAGGGAAAGGAAAGAAAAAGATAAATAAAAGGGAAGAAAAACATAACAAAGTCTTACGACGTTTGTTTGTGAACGAGGTTATAAATTCGAGTAATGAGAGAGAGAGAGAGAGAGAGAGAGAGAGAGAGAGAGAGAGAGAGAGAGAGAATGAGAACGATCGAATCTCTTTCTTTCCGTTGCAGACAGTTGATTCACCGTTTCACAAAGCCACTAGGAGAAGAATGCAGCGGAAAATAGGCGAGTAGAACGCTCGTGCGAAAGTCATCGCGGCGTGTCCACGTACGACATGGTAATTAACTTTAATTGTATCCTATGTACAGAAATACATAGACTTCCATAGCACGCTAAGCGTTAACAAATCTAATTTCCTTCCACTGTCACTTAATGGAACAAAATCGCGTCGCGATTTATCTAAGAGATACCAAACACTCTCGGTTCGTTATTTCGCTCTGAATGCCTTCGCCTTTATAGAAATCAGAAATTTCTCTTTAACGTTAAACAAATGGAAAGGATAGGATGATAGATTTGAAACGCCTCGATAGGATCACGTTATTCAACGGGTTTACACTTAATTATAATTACGATAACATTGCATACATTAAGAATATTTTAACTCGTCTATGAAATATTTTAGCGTTTAACAACGATACGAATACTTGTTTTCGACGATTCGAAATGAAAGAGAAATGGATATTTCAAGTATCAACGCAATAATGTACGAATGGAACAACACCCGCATACCTATCTATAATAACAGCTTAACAATCGAAGGAAAATAATGGTTCCCGTAATCGGTACTCCCTTATTAACGTTTGACGTTCGATTAGTCAAATACAACGGCCAGAGAGATCCGTGTATTCGAACGGATACTAGAACGTGACTCCTCCCATTCTGAGCAAACAGTAACAACAACCAGCAGCGACATCGGCGGCAGGTTCTTAACCAACACCCTTGACTTTTCTTTGTACATTCGAAATGAAAAAGAAATTAAAAAAATAATATTAAAAAGAAAAGAAAAAAAAAAAACAAAAAAGAATCAAAAAATCAAAAATAAAAGAAAAATATCCAGGCAACGACCACTTCGGATCATCATTCTTCCTTCGCGCTTCTCGAAGCGTTTCTTCTTGAGCTCGCGCATACCTTGTAATTACGTTAACCGTACTACCGCTAGCCGTAATAGCAAGGATTAGTCCTACTCCTGCGTGAACTTTTTCAACGCGTTCAATGCACGCCGTGACTAGGCGAGATATTTACATCGTAGGTAGGTAGGTACATGAAAATGATTGTGCGTCATGGATTTGCCGCGGTGATTTTCCACATCCTGACCGACAGAGATAATCTTCAAAAGTGCTCTTGGGAAAATTGATCTGCTTTTTCCGACCTCCTACCTTTTTCATGCTTGAAAAAGTTGTACTCGTTAGGTGCCATGGGAAGAGTTAGAAAACGTCGAGAGATCGAAAGTGACGTTAAATATAACACATTCGTTCGATAATATTGATAATAAATCAAAATAATAAGATGATTGGATTAATAATCTTACTTGGAAATTAGAAATTTTCTTTTTCGAATCGATTCGATTGTTAAAAGATATATGTACACACACACACACACACACACACACATATTTCGTCCGTATAACTATCCAAAAGTTCGGATAAATTACACTTACGTCGCAACGATTTGTATCGTAATAATGATCAACGATTCGTATTTTATTAAATAATTTTCTTTCCGTCGTTTCGTTAAAAAAAATTTATTATTAGTTTTATAAGGAAAATATATTCGCACGCGAGCCCTTTCCTTCCACATCCCCGACCCCTCCCCTTCTCTTCTTAAAATCATTATTTATCCATATATCACCTACCACGCGAAAACGTTTGAATATTTATGTTAAGTCCGTAGCTATTCGTACGCGTGCCGAGCGAATCGAATCATAAGTATGCAAAACGGCATAGAGCTTCCTTGATATCGAGAGTAATTACATTGGTCTCATCAGACGTCACGTAATCGTCGTTTCGAGACCAAGCACCGATTTCGTGCTACAGTACCGTATCGCGCGCAATTTAACGTCGTAAATCCTACGAAGGCGAGCTAGCTAGATATCTTTCGTTTCGCGAATCCGCCAAGCAACAGAGACTTGACAAACAAAATGACAAGATATACGACGAATTCGATGAAAACGCAAAGAAGCAGAGTGATGTCTTGTAAAAGGATAAAAAAGGAAACATTTTTACGTCAACGTTAGTAAGATACGTACGTGTGTATTATACGAAACGACATTTAATAAATTAATTCACATTGTTACGTATTTTTTTGTGTTTTTTTAAATATATATATATATATATATATATATATATATATATATATATATATATATACAATCTCACTTTTCTTTCTGTTTCTCTCTGATTTCTTCCCACTTGTATTACGCGTAGGTCCGCTCGACGTTGCATCGGTCAAGAACTTATTGTACAAAAAGTTTGTATAAAAATTATTTATAAACCGCGACGATTATTATTATTTATTAATAATTTTATTTAACGATAATGAATATTATTGAACGTATCTAATTAGAGAATAAACGTTAAATGAGACAGATATTGAGACAACTGGTGTATCAAATTGAGAATAGAATACTTATGCTGGTAGTCAAGAAAAAATAAGAGAGAGAGAGAGAGAGAGAGAGAGAGAGAGAGAGAGAGAGAGAGAGAGAGAGAGAGAGAGAGGGAAGAGTAGGGAAAGAGTAGTAGGATGATTAAATTTGAAGACAATTGTTTAATTGGGGAAATAGTACAGGACGCGTATAAGCAGGTTAAAGTCCCATCTATCACCAAAGTCAGAGACGAGTCTTTATGGCTATTCACCATCGAAAGAGTGGTTACCCCCTCCGGGATAGGCTTGAACGGAGCTAAAAAAAAGAAAAAGGAACGAGAAAAACTCGTTTGAAAGTTGCGCTTGACACTCGTTGATTGCTCCTTATTAAACGTTAAACGTTTAAAGCTCATATTGGACCTTTCGGAGCCTCCATTATCGTAATTTATGTGTAATTACTTTATTTCGAATTGATAATATAAAATTTAATATTAACATTCGAACAAATAAAAACGCGAAAGATACGAATGAATATATTTTGTATGCAGAATAGAATGAAAATAATCTATTGCCCATAATAATGGGGTTTGTTTAGAAAGGAACGTAGAAATTAATATACGCTATATACTTTCTGTACTGTCGAGGTTTTCACAGAACTATCATAAATCAGCAATATTAAATATTTAAAATCATTTTCGTAGAAGATTATACTGTGTGTGTGTGTGTATATATATATATATATATATATATATATATATATATATCGGATAAAAAATTCAGTCCTGACGAAGCTCTCAACGCATAAACGCACTGTCATAGTAAAAGTAAGCAGAAATTTACATTTCTGTAAGTACACTACTCACAATCGCAAGTTTCACTGTTAGAAATACATTGTCTGATAATTAACAACGCTCTCATCGCCATTACTTTCACCAAACGCCTATGCGTTACAAAATCCTTCGCAAATTCGTAACAATTACTACGAACTATTTTATATTAACATGTTACAACGGATAAATTATTCTTTTTTTTTATCTTTTAAATAACTATAAAATATCTGTGTAATTTTCTGTGCTTCATGTTTCTTAAATATCAGACTAAAACATCTTAGAAAAGATTTCCCTGTCCCGATATACCAATTCAAAGATATCGTAACATAAAGAAGAAATTCAACCAAACATAGTCATCTGTATCCTAATCCTATCGACATAAGAGAAAGAGGAAGGACGAGATTTTATTTTTTCGATCGTTCGCATCAATGGCTAGATCGTGAACACGGTTAACCATTTTCTTTTCTTGATTGCAAAGAGGAACGCAGGGAAAAATATCGAGGATAGTTCGGTTTGGAACGAACTCATGCCATCCCTCCGAAGATCGAGGAGAAAGAAATAAGAGAAAAAGGGGTTGAAAGAAGGGGGGGGGGCGAAACGGGGAAGAAGGGTGGCGAGTGGAGGGTGAAGGGTTTAGGAAAGAGAGCGAAAGGCGAAGGGTGAAGGGGGTTTGGAAAAGTACGCGAGGGCTTGGTACGTGAAGCACGTTCTTCGTCGGACCACCGCCAATGTATGCTGCCCGCATAAACTAACAGGCGCATCGGATTTTACATAAAATTCCGGTGCACACTGCCGGAGTCGTGATTTCAGGAGATGGACGGGGGTAAACGTGACGGACCGACGACGCCAGTCATCGGTTACAAAAAGTAACGCCGCGATGCCGACGCTGAGAGAAGAGCCACCTTGAATTATGATTATGGATTATGCGAATCATTCTTTTATCCTTTCCTTTCCAGTTTCACACAGTCCGTATTCTCATCCTCTGAATATTTTCCTTTTTTTTCATTTTACTTTCATTCTTTCTTTTCTTTTCGTTGTTTATCATTTTTTTCTTTTTCCTTTTTTCAACATTAAATCTCAAGCACACAGTTAAAACTTTTCGAAGGACGTACGCTAATTAATGTCGCGGAATATTGATGATTTGAATTAGGTATTATTCTTATTAGGTACTCATAGGTACTAATATTAAAGACTTATCTTCGTCGCAAAACAAGTATCACAATTATCATGATCTCTCTCTCTCTCTCTCTCTCTCTCTCTCTCTCTCTCTCTCGTACTGAGATCGATCGAGCTATATTGATAATAATATAATTCTTTTTTCTTTTGAAAACAATCGAGAACGTACATGCATACGGCTTTCAACGTTAATACGTAGTTAAATGAAAACGACGACGTTAAAGATCATCTAACGTTTAAGAGAGTATCTTATTTTTATTTCTTTTATTTTTTTTATTTTTTTCGTTCCTCTCTCTATATACTAAGAATGAAAAATTACAAAGCGTACTGTCATCGTTGATAAAGTCCAACGTAAAGCGGATTTTTCTCCGTGTTCACAAGCGTGAAGTAAAACGTTTCGAGGTAAAAGTATGTTACCGGCATAACCGGTGGATAAAACGCGTAATGTAGTTTACCCCCTTGGAACGAAGAGGGTGTAGGAAGTAAGAGGTATTACAGGAAGAAGAGATGTGCCGTGGATGCTGACGTTTGACGTCGCCAGCGGCCTTTCTCTCTCTCTCTCTCTCTCTCTCTCTCTCTCTCTCTCTCGTTTTCTTTCTCTTTTTCTTTTTTTCTCTCCTCCCCTCTCTCTCTCTCTCTTTCTCTCTCTCTATCCTTCAAGACGCCGTTGAAAAATGATGCGCCCGACGGTGCCTCGACTAAAGGCACAAAATACTTTTTCACTCGCTGGAAAACACGCCTTCCGACCGACAACGACTTTGAATACGCCCGACGAGAGACGCGGCGTTTCGCATCGAGTCCCAAAGTTACTCTCTCTCTCTCTCTCTCTCTCTCTCTCTCTCTCTCGCGAGCTCTCGCTTTTCCAGCAATTTGCAAAAAAAAAAGAAAACCCTGAAAAGTTTTCACTATACCGAAAACTTTCTTTCTCTTACGAGGTCGAACAACGAGTTAGAGTCGAACGTTAGTTGTACCCTCCGTTGGAAATTTTTACGTCGAAAATACGTTTCCATTAAGTCGAATTAATTTCGATCGAAGTATAACAAAGATATAATAATATGTATGTAAAAAGATAGTAATGAGATTTATTAAAGTTCAATTATAAAATTTATATAAAACATTTTTGATACACTAAATCTCGGAGATTTAGTGTTAAAATCTTGATAACCTCTTGATGATTTAGTAAATTTTCTAAATAATACTCTGTAATAAGAGAAAAAAGAGAGGATTGGGCGGGGACGGCGAGGGTGGGTAGGGGAGATGGGGAAAGAAAAGATAAAAGACAAGGAGGGGACAATAAAGAAGCGGACAGAGTTGAGGAACGGCTTGCCTTTCCGGACGGACCTTTAAATTGTATTCATTAAATACGTGAAATTAATGCAACCTCTGGACACGGTTTGGCCGAGAAGAAAAGGGGTTTTCCCGTGCAACCCGCAGACCCTCTTCTACCGATCTCATACGAAAGGGTAAATGAGTCTCGTAGCTGACACCACGAATAAGGGTTTGTGGTTCATGTGTGAGAGAAGAAACTCTCCAAAAACTGCATCTAAAACTATTAAAGGACACACACACACACACATACTATGATTATTTTATATTGAAAGCAAAATTCTTTATTATTTTTAAACGTTTCTAAATAATTCTCAATTCAACATTTTAATTTCTCTTTCGAACGAACAAAAAGATGCAGAAGTATATATATATATATATATATATATATATATATATATATATATATATGTTTTAATCTCTTAACAGATTCAAAATTGCGTGTTAAAAATTTATAGAAAAAAAAAAAATTAATAAATAAATTCTTAATCATAAAAACGAAGTGTATAATTTGATAAAAGAACTAAAATAAAATATAAAAATATAAAATGAAAATAAAGAAAACAGTAAGATCAGTACGGTTGCATAGGGAATAAGAAAAAGGGCGAAATCTCGAATCGAAGGATCATGAAGGTCAAAGGTTAGAGATTGATGTTAGGATTGAAGGAGAAATAGGGGCAAAGTATCGGTAACAGAAGTAGTGGCAACGGCAACGAGAATGGGAACATGGACAGGACGTAGGGAGATTCGAATGGGGGCGAAAGGACCGTCCAACACAGTATTTCTTGCCTCCAGCAGGCTATATGCTCCCTGGTCAAACACTGTGTCGCCTTTGGTATTTATCGGGCAAGTTCTCACCTCAGGCTCATTTGTCTTCTCGCCACGGGAGTTGTCCGTGAGGGGTTCTCGCACGGGAGGTGAGGGTGCACGATGAGGACAACGCGGCTAAAGAGAAGAGAAGAGTAGAAGAGAAACACGGAGAGAAACAGAGAGACAGAGGGAGAGAGAGAAAGAGAGAATGAGATAAAGGGGGAGAGAGAGAGAGAGAGAGAGAGAGAGAGAGAGTAGAAGGGGAAGGGTAGCAAGCGTTTCGAACATTTCTAAAGACCCGAAGCTTGGCACACAACTGACCTCGCTCGCTAATTCTAGGACTATTCGCTTAGCCTTAAGCCAAAACTTACTTATACAAATTCGATCGATCTTAAAAAAAAAAAAAAAAAAGAAATAAAAAATTCTTAAACATATCTGAATCCCGCAGAGCACCGTGTTGAGTAGGTTAATTATTAGAAAAAAAAAAAAAGAAAGAAGAAAAGAACAGAAAGAAAGAAAGAAAGAAAGAAAGGGAAAAGAAACCGAGTTGATTGCTGGAATATAAAATTACTAAAATTGATTCGCAAGTTACTTAATACCTTCTTTACATAAACCCAAAGTAGGCGTTATACCTACTTTCAGCTCGCATTACACATAGAAGTGTATTACGTCCACTTGTTAAATATATGGCGTTCGTTCTCGTAAAAGAAGCGAGAAAAGGTGGAAAAAAGTGGAAGGAGGAAGGGAGGAGGAGGGTGAAGGATAGAAAAAGGAAAAAGAGAGAGAGAAAGAGAGAGAGAGAGAGAGAGAGAGAGAGAGAGGAAAGAAGCATAAAAAAGAATAAAAAAAAAATAAAAAAACTAAAAAATATATGAAGGCGCGTAACGCGGCTCCGACGTGTTATTAATGACACGCTCTCCGGCGCATAATATTCATTACCACAAATAGTTGATTATGTACGTTGGCTCATATTTTACGAGTGGCCGACAAAGGACGGTACTACGCGGCGCAGCCATGACGAATTAATCTACTGATTAAAGCAATCCCCCTGACATCACCGGGTGCTACTGACGCATTTAATACGTCACCGGGAATCAAATTCCATCCGCCCTCACGGCACCGAGTCCACTTTTTCTAACCATCTGCATCGCTCACCTTCAGATCTCTCAAGATTCCATCGCGTTCGAGTATCAACGTTGACCACCGCGAAATGCGCGCGAGAAACGAACGACGATTCGCCAATGCGAAGTAGAAGAGGAAGAAGAAGAAGAAGAAGAAGAAGAAGAAGAAGAACTCACCTTCTCTCTCGAATATGATACTCGAATTATCATGATTAGAAAGTATACTATCTTAACAGTGATAGAGTATAAACAGGCATCACTTTTGAGGCCTATGCATTATTTCCTGTCACGAATCGTTCGAAATGAAACGTTGCCAAGAATTCTATTACTTTTTTCCTACGTCCATTTTGTCATTGATATATTAGAATTTGTCTTTTCTTTTTTACTTTTTTTTTTTCTTTCAAGATATAGTAACTGCTTTCTTTCGCTTGTTTTGTTTTTCTTTTTTTTCTTTTTGTTCTTCTTTTTTACTCTCATGCAAGTACTCCCATGAGATTACTCTGCTCTCTAAACATACAAACAAATATCTATCTTGAATAACTTATTAGAATTCAGATTGGAGGAACAGATTTCACGTCAATGTTTATAGGCACCGATATTCCATCCATCACCATTTTTCAGTATATCTGCGATCATCCATCACCAACCTTCTGGAATCCTAAGGGCCCTTACTCCCCGCCGCCCTATTCGAACTAACAACTTGTTCCTGTTGACACCATTGAAAGAATTACTACTTATAGATCGACGATCTACGATTTATACTCCGACCCCTTATCGTCACCGGAAATAATAATCAAATACACGTTCTATTATCTTATAACCCTCAACGATAATAATATCATTTAACGATGAAATATATATCTGATATATTTCAACCAAATAAGATGATATATCTGTTCGTTAAAAAAAAAAAAAAAAAAGAAAACCAACATAACGAAATAACGATAACGAAAGCTACAAAAATATATTTATCGAAACGCTCGGTCGACCTGAAGATCGTAAAAAAAAAAAAACAAAGAAGAAAAAAAAGGGGAAAAAAATTAATTTACGACCTTTCAAAGAAATATAAAACGAAAAAGATAACTAACGTGACGTATTCTCAGGCGTTGCGAAACATTTAATAGGATCTAACGTTCAAGTCTAAGGTATATCTTAAAGAATTTAAAGAATTAGATGGCCACGTGGCAAAGAGATTCAGAGATTGGACACTCGCGGTAGACGAAATTTCCTTCTCGCGAGTTCACGGGCTGTCCTTTATCGCCGTGTAGAGAGAAACGAAGGTATGTACGTGCACGCGAAGCCGTACTTAGCATCACGAATTGATATCAGAGCTGGCTTGGCTGTCACGTGACCTGAAACATCAAAGGTTTCTATGCACAAGAGGGTGAGAGAGAAAGAGAGAGAGAGAGAGAGAAAAGGATCGAAGGTGGTTAGACGAATACATCAGAAAAAAAGAGAGAGAGAGAGAGAGAGAGAGAGAGAGAAAGAGAGAGAGAGGGTAAATAAATTCTGAAAACCGATTGGCCGAGGGTACGATCGACGTAGCGTGTCACATGACACGCCTACGAGTCACGCGAACCGTCTTTATTCTTCCATCGTGGCCGAATTCGAAATTCGTCCGACATAAATCGTACGTCTCTTGCTCGAGGCTTCGCCTTTCGTGAGTAGATTTATCGTTTTCACGGGAGACTACTCGACTTCTCTTAGAAAGATTTACCGATCGATAGATACCAACTAATTCGTAAGTAATCCATTGAAAAATGTAAAAGTAATATCGCCCGAGTTTTTATCCGTTACAGATATCTATCGAGAATCGAAAATATTTCTTGTTTCGTTGGCAACGTCGGAAACAAAAAAAAAAAAAATTCTTTTCGATCGAATATTTCAAATGCTCCGCGTTGAACGAACTTTCTTGGCTTATTTCGTTTTTATCTTTCGATGTCTTTTTTTTTTTGTTTCTAAAGTATTCGTGAAAAAGAAAAAAAGAAGTAACGCGTTTCGGTCAGGCTAGAAAGTTAGTTCATTATCGCGTCGCGCAATCGAAGGCGTTGCCTCATTTCAGGTGGGCTCAAATTACTCGAATAATAAGCAACGCGCGACTCGTTTCCGCGGCACCGTTTGCCCAATAGCCACGAATACGCCTTCTAGCTAATAGGAAACAACCCCGTAACTATATACGTATGTAATTATATACCCCTCAGGACTGTAGACCCTTAGAAGGACTGACGTAGTACCTACTCCGTGTGTTCCACTCTTGTAATGTCCAAAGGAAACGTGAATTTGTTATTGCGTGCGGGGAATTTCTTTATTATTTTCTTTTTTACGAATATAATGGCTCGAATAAATAAATGAATCAATTTTTTAAATAAAATTTTTCCTTGTTTGTAATAATAATAATAATAGTAATAATAATAATAATAATAAAAATAATAATGAATATGTTGAGATAAATTGTATAAATAAATATTATTATTAATTATACGCAAATAGATATACGATAAAAACAAAGAGATTAAATCATTACGAAATCATAATCGATAATGATTTTCACGCAAAGTATTTTCGACGCTTTAGAAAATTTAGAGATGAGTCTGTTCAAGAACGTGAAACCGACCGACCCGCACGTGCGATTGACGTATACGAGCAGCAAATCGAATGCAAAGCTTGCGCATCTATGTTGCTCCGTTGGCCGAGTATAATGTACCGTTCGATATCATTAACTGATATAACTTTTGATCGAATGCGATTGCCTGATAAATCGATTTTCCATTAATCAAACGCTACTTTATCCATATTCGCGAATTCGGAGCTCGATCGTCTAGCTAAGATTGATAGATATCGTCTCTTTGTTATTTAATGAAGAATATTTGAGAAAATTTACTTGACCTTGACCAAGGACGACATATATCTGTGTTCGCTCAAAGAAAAAAAAAAAAAAAAAAGAAAGAAAAAAGAGAACAAAAGATCTTTCAAATTGTAATCATAAGGGAAAAGATTTCCTTCTTGAAGAAAAAGAAAAAAGAAAATAAATAAATAAAAAGCAATCAAAATCTTAACATACGATCAACGATTAACCAACGCATTTCAAATCGAATCAGCATTATACCAAGCAGATGTTGAGAAGATGATTTTAGTAAATTACATGCTTACGATTTTAATCTAAGATCCAAGAACGATTCCAAAAGCAGATGTTAACGATCTCTAGGGTACACTTATGCGTTGAGAAAGAAAGAAAGAAATAAAGAAAGATAACACAAAAAGGAAAAAAAAAAAACAAAGAATTAAACGCTTTGATCCGCGAAATTCAAAGTAAAAGATATTTATCAGAATTCCTCTTAAAGCGCGAGTTTGGTTGCATCGATATATATATAAGATAACCCTCGTTCGATAAGATGATAAGGAAATCCGCTTTGACGAATAATCGTAATAACAATAAATCATCAGAGTAAATAAAAAATCTAAGACGAACGTTCGCCGAAATAAAAAAAAGTCGAACAAACGAAAAAAAAAAAAAAGCAGAAAAAGAATTCGTCGGAAAGTATAGTCGAGAGAACATACGGTGGTTTCTCTTCCCTTTTACTCCCGCGACAAAATCGCGATTGCCTGCTCGTTCAAAGTGTAACTTATCTAAACCATGACTAATAGAATAGCGAGCTCGTAGAAAAAGATAGAGGGAGGAGAAGAAGAGAAAGAGAGAAAGATAGAGTGAGAAAGAGTATGGGGGGGGGGTTGTACGCCTCTAGGGAATAGCTCAACGCACGCATATACATTCACAAACAGAACAGAGAGAGTGAGAGAGAAAGAGAGAGAGAGAGAGAGAGAGAGAGAGAGAGAGAGAGAGAGAAAAGAGAGAGAGAGAAAGAGAGAGAAGTACTTCAGATCGCGAGTTCCCGTCCTCGTTTCATGGCATTCGAATTGCAAATACCAGAATGTTTGCATGTTGTTGTCACCGCATTGGTAGCCGGAGGGGAAACGGGGAATAGAGAAGGAGACGGCGTAGGAACGCCACGGAGAAACGAAGTAGGTGGATGGAGAGGAGTGGTGAGGCCGAGAGGAGCTAGAGGAAGAACTCCTCAAGAGGAAATGGAGAGGAACCGACTCAAGTCTCAGATAAAGACGAATAAAAATAGGCGAGCGAACGGAGAGATAGAGGGTGCAGGATGGAGACGCCGTTTCCTGCCTGGGGAACATTAGCGCCCTCGATACTCTCTCTCTCTCTCTCTCTCTCTCTCTCTCTCTCTCTCTCTCTCTCTCTCTCTTTGCTCTCCTCTTTCCAGAACGCTCAGCAGCTCTTACGAAAAGGGGCTGCATTCCCTCGCTGGACCATCCTCTTCCCCCTTTCCACTTTCTTACTCTCTCATTTTCTCTCTCTTTTTTCGTATCTTACGTTCTCGCTCACATGACAGACATCGAGCAAAAATCGAGCAGCAAGCAACCCCTCGCAGCTCGTTCATACATTTCTTTTCGGTATACGTATACCTACCAAGTATACAACCAAGTTTCAAACGGCTTACCACGTTCGCGATATGTCCAACGTCCTTGAATGGGGCATAAGGTAGTCATGAGATTTGCCTTTATCTCCGATCTTATGGGAATCGACTCCATTCCGTACCTCCCGTTTCTCTTTTCTTTCTGTTTTTTCTTTTTCATTTTTTTCTTCTTCTTTTTCTTTTTTTTTTTTGATCTTTTCTTATTTCTCTCCCCCCTCCCCCTCCATTCCCACACCCACCCCTCGTCGTTGGAAAATCTCGAACGTCATACATCCCGAAAGACATGGGATTTTATTCGATACTTACATAGTTTCTCGGAATAATCTTTTCGTTCTTAAATTAAGAAATTTATTAAACACCACGTTCGTTTATAATGCCATCATATGATCTAACGCAAAATGGCGCTACCGAAAGGGGTCTCCGTTAACCAAGGTATGCAACTATTCAAAATCATCTCGTATTCCTGGTAAATTGCAAGCTTACGTTAGCGTCGATGTGTTAATAGCTAATTTACATATGATTAATGACACCGATAACTCATCGAGTCCAAAGTTTGATTACTAGTTACGTAGATATAGAGGAAAACTGGCGTGTAAGTGGATAGAAGAAGATAAGAAAAACAAAGATGAACCACTACACGTCGACTGTTACGATAATACCAGGTGACCACTAGTGACCGTCAGCAGTGTTTGCTCATGAAACGGACTTTTGTATGCCTCCGAACGAATCATATTAATCTAATGAACTTCTCCAACTATCAATTGTAAATATCCAGCAATTTATTACGTATATTCCTTTTTGAACAAAAACAAAAAATCGGACATCCGAATCGGACATTCGGACAAAACAGAAAATCGGACTAAAAGTCATTAGAAAAAAGTTTACGATAGATGAACATATAAAAAGTAAGTAATATATATTATCGAACGTTAAAACTTGTTAATATAACGAAATATAATAATCGTTCTATGCGAGGAAATGAATAGTAAAAGAAGTTTAAGGACGAGACTTCGATAGATGCTACAAAAGATACGATCCCACGATCATCGTGACCGAGAGATGCTGGAAGGTAAATGTCGGATCTGACTGGTTCTCCCTATTATAGAAGCCATTTCGTTGTTCCCGGGGAAGCGACGGCATGGTGGACGGCGCATTACGATAATACAGCCTAATAATAGAGTGCTGAGAAAGAGGCAGGAGTTTGAAGAGAGCGGCGCGGAACGAGAGGAGTTCCGATTGGTCGGCCGGAGGCACTGTAATTGCAGCTATGCGATGATTATCGAAGGCGGAGGGGACCGATCACGATCGGGAAGCCTTTCTCTCTCTCTCTCTCTCCTCTCTCTCTCTTTCCTCTCTCTTTCTCTCTCTCTCTCTCTCTCTTATTATTTCTACCACGACACGAGAAAGGAAGCCGATACCTTTCTCTCCTTCCATCGACTAAACACACCCATTACCTTGAAAATGCGACTTTGATGATTGGGTGCAAGGCACGCCAAGCCGAACACACTGGCTCCTTCTTCTCCGTGGTAGTTCCTGCGTATGAATTTCGTGCTAATTCGAAAACGGGGCCCCCGTTCCCGTTCGCAGGCATCGGTTAAACTTATCTTGCGTTCCGAACCATCGAATAATTCCTGGATCTACAATAAAAGTAATCAACTCGAACGCTATGGGCGCTTAGCTACTCTACCTGCTTATCCATACGGAACAAGTG
Source organism: Dolichovespula sylvestris (assembly GCA_918808275.2). Classification (NCBI taxonomy): domain Eukaryota; kingdom Metazoa; phylum Arthropoda; class Insecta; order Hymenoptera; family Vespidae; genus Dolichovespula; species Dolichovespula sylvestris. The sequence goes on along the minus strand of OU964963.1, from coordinate 1,886,923 downwards.
TAGACCTTTTTTATTTTTCTTTTTCCTTTTCTTTTCTTTTCTTTTTTTTTTTTTTTTTTTTTTTTTTTACTTTACACGTATGACACGCATAAGAGTATTTACTTAATTATGCGATCGAAAGTTTGGAGTCGATAGATCATCGATGTAAAATTATTACTTTGTTATATTAACAACTATTCTGTTGTATAGAAAATTAGCAAATATTATTTTTACTCAGTCCGGTTGGTATGCTCAATGAAATTTAAACCAATTCGCACGCTTTGTCCTTTCCTTGGTCATACCGACTACAGGATACCGCCGGCTTTTATTTTCGCTCCTCGTAAATGCACACACGTATCTACATACGTGAAATGGCCGGCAAAGTTGCAATTAATTTCAATTATAAAAATATCACGGTCCTTTACGACGTCGGCAGGTGCTTCGCGGTCAAGGGTCAGTTTTTATACGGAGATCTTACAACCGGTCGTAACCTTTAAACGTGACTGGTTGAAAGAAAGAATAGGAAATTAAATATATAAATAAATAAATAAATAAATAAATAATAATAATTAAAGTCCGTCTAGACGCGTAAAAAAGAATAAAAAAAAAGAAATACAATTTCTGCGATACCTCATATATTTATGCATTTTCAACGATTAATATCCCTATAAACATGATTGACAAATAGTTCTCGAAGAATCGGTTCGTTGATTCATAAACGAGAAAATATCGCGGCGCAACCCCCCAGCGAATATTATTCAAAATTAGCGAAGAGAAAGGCGGAAGTCCCAATTTCGCGAATGAAGACAGCAGAGAGATCTGGCCGTTTTCTCATCTCCGTCTCACTACGTAGGAGGTTGGGTTCGCGAGTGAGCGAACGAATGAACGAACGAACGAACGAACGAACGTACGTACGAACGAACTGCCTCGTGCTGACAAAAGAGCAGTTAATTATGATTCTTTTATGATTTGATTTAGCCCGATCTCCCCCTCTGCGTGCTAGTAGACCGGTAGCCAGTTAAACTCCTGCCACGAAATAAAGCATACAATGTACAGCGAGAGATTAACGGACTATTAGCTGGACAATGGAGAAACTTTTTTCTCTCTTAGCATTTAACGAATCCTTTAACAAATCGTAACGGCCGCCTGGAAATGGCGCTACCTATTTCGAAATTTACCGAGTGTACGGTAAGTACGTATAGTATGTACGTACGTATCCACTACATCTTTCGTCGAATCAACGTAAATTCAACGTAAAATTATAATGATAATTATAACGTGGAATTCGTTCGCAGTTATTGTCCATAAATGTATGAAAGAATTTGAATCCATGATCGAATAGAAAGAAAGAAGGACAAAATAAAAAGGAAGAAGATAGATTAAAGACAGACCAAAGATTTCTTTACCTATTTTATTCTTTCTGGTTTTTCTTTTTTTGTTTTTTTTTTTTCTTTTTTCCCACAGAAACATACATGGACGATAGTTCGTTTTACGAAAGAAAAAAAGGGAGAATAAATTATCGATGCAGCAGAAAAGCAAATTCGAGCTTCGTATCGTTTAACCCGCAGATTCAGTGCTTTAAAACAAGTAAAAGGAGCCATCTCAAGCTAGCGGAGCTCGGGACCCATTTAAATCTGTTGAATGGCTCGAGGAAGCAAGGCAACCTTCTCTTTCAGCGCGGGGATTCGGCAACAAAGGCGGTGGTTTTACTTTTAAATTTAGTACACGACCGACTCCCTCTACCTCCTCCCTACTTTTGCCTCCTCCTACGACTCCCCGGCCCTCCATCGTCCCCTTCCACCCCGCGCCATATCCACCCTCCACACACCCCCACCAACACCGGTAAGTAAAATAGGGATTTAGTTCCACCTCGAGTTTATTCCAAAGTCCTTCTTGAGAAAGAGGGAGAGAGAAAGAAAGAACGAAAGACGCGGTAAATCTGCTTTCGGTAAACCATTTGCAATACTTCGAATACGAATTAGAACTGTTATCGTCTTTACAAGGAGTGAGAACGAAAGAAATTTAGTATGTAGATAAAATATATTTTACACGAATCGATGGAAGAAGACGACAGAAAAAGAAATATGAGAGAGAGAAAACAGAAGAGAGAGAGAGAGAGAGAGAGAGAGAGAGAGAGAGAGAGAGAGAGAGTTTGTATCGTCTAAGTAATTAGCGAAATGCAAATTGGTAATCTAGTCAAGTATACATACATACATACATACATACATATATATATATATATATATATATATATGTATATGTATATATGTATATGTATATACGTATATGTATATAAGATAAAACCTGAAATAATTTCTTTCATTTGAACAAGTCACCTATAGCTTTTCAATAATTATACGATTAACATGTTAATTCCGTTTCTGACGTACGAATATTTTACTAACGCAACTATTAATTCATTCTATTTAAAATGAATCTATTAATTTGTTACGTTCTCTAATCCTCGCATATACAAACATATCACCTCACATATCACCTCCGTCAACAAATATACTATCATTTACTAAAGCTCGTATTCTTGTTTTCTTTTTCCTTTTCCCTTTCTTGTCTTCCCTCACCCTTGCACGATTTTTATTCATAGGTCGCGATCATGGAGGACGATTAATCGCGTCGGCGATGCGATCGAGACGCAAAGGATCACAGGATTCGCTGTCGTAGCAAGATTTTGTCAGGAAGCTTTTATCCCTTCGTAAGAGTAAATCGTGCAGTCGTCGCGTACATCTATTTGTCAAACGAACCGCCCTGTGGCTGGACGTCGAGGAAGACAGAGTCAGAGAAAGAGAGAGAGAGAGAGAGAGAGAGAGAGAGAGGGTGTTTTCTTAGAGAGAGAGAGGGATGAAACGTAAGGGGATGTAAGGCGTCGTGTCGCTGGACCACTCCGACGTCCCGGACGTTCCTTCCTTTTCCCAACGACCTCTCCTTCCCCGGGGACCGTTCCATCTCCTCTCCCTGAACTGAATCTTTCGAGAGAAACGGCTAGCCCTACGTTAAAGAGGTAATCTGTGTCACGAGCAATCGAGAACGCCCTTACGAAACTTTCTTTACCTGAACAGCTGCTAGCCCAAGTTTTATATTTACATGTATTGGTCCACACGTACAATTTTTCTCTATCGATACGTACTCTCATATACCTCACCGAATCAAAATTTATTTCATTGATCATTTGTGCGAAACAATATTTACGTATACATAGATCGTTATATGGGTGTATAATACATACGTAAATCTTGAATTATCTTTTTCCGATCCATCACAAAATCGAAATTGGTTGTTCGTTGGCTCGATCGATATAATACGATATTTATTTATATGTTTCGTTATGGAATGATAACTTTTCATATAAAACAGAATACACATATATATATATATATATATATATATATATATATATATTATTCGTAAATATATTTGATTTACACTTAATCGAAAATAGGTATATGACAAATCTTTGAAAAGTGATTCGTTTATATTCCGTACAATTCTTTTAAGATATTATATAAGACAAAGATTTATCGAAACGATAGGGTATCATCGGTAATCACCACGAGTGTTTTTAATTTCGAAAATAAGGCTATCTCTTAGGACGCTTCTTCCTTCGCGATAAGCTCGAACCTCAACATCCCCTTTCTGACATCGGCGCAGAGGACCGGGCGTCTCCTTCCGGCACTCCTACCGGTATCTTTTCCCCCGTACTTCCTGGAACCCACTCTCATTATCCTAAGGAAATTAAATATGTCATCTGATTCTTAAAGTTAATTGAAGTTTCGAATCACCTTGAATGCACCACCAATTTCTAATTCATTAAAGATTTCGAACGACGGACGCTGGAATATATTATTCTTTCTCGAAATTTATTCTTATTTTTTTTATGAATTACTATCGTACCTACGAGTTATATGAGTTTTTATTTATTTATTTGTTTGTTTGTTTGTTTTTTTATATTAATAATATAAAAATCTTATCTCGTGTGTTCGTGATTTTTCAAAAATTCTTCCTATTATTATCCGATTCGCATGTAATTTTGTATTATTTCTCTTTACGATCCGACGGAAAGTTTAGGCTACTTGATTAACCTGAAATGCAAGGTATAAAACAGTTTACTATGTTTTAAATGATTGAAAGAGAAAGAGACAGAGATAAAGAAGGTTTGGTTGATGTCACGTGAAGTACGGAGCGAGAAGGATCTAGCGTAGTTGGTTATGCTGGAAATGCATTGATTGGCTCTGATTTGCGATTTGTGTTCTGTGTTCTATGTCCCGTATACATACGGACGACACTTAAAACTCAGCCAGCTGAAAAATATTTTATTTTACATTTCGCATCATATCATCTAAAGTAATGCGAACGTTTGATATATTACTTCGTACAAAAATAAATACAAGAAAAGAAAATACAAAAAATGTTTTCTTTACGCCCATTAACCATAGATCAAGATTGGCAATGACAATATACCGGTTAATAATGTCAAAGAAAAAAAAAATATTTCAACGAATTAAAAGTTAACGAATGCATTTATTAATTCACAGAACACCGTGAGATTTAATTTCGATCGAAGTAAACAAAAGAAAAATGTACGATCGCGATAAAATTAAAGCGTTCGAAGTGAATTGAATTGGGACTACGGGAAAAAATGATATGCGATATTATCGAACAAGCCTATTTTCTCAGCTGCGAATAAGTGATCCTGTATGCGATCTGGACTCTTACGTTAGAGAAGGAAGACGAAAAGGAAGGCGGGAGGGGAAGAGGTGGAGGAGGAAGGGAGCTTGGATGCGCACTGTCAGCGTACATAGATGCGAGACAGATACATCGATGTTGGCCTAGATGCCGAGTCACGAACGTGCAAGTCACCGTGCTCCATGAAGGGATGATGAGACGACTAAACTTACAACATTTATCGGGGGGGTGTGTGCGCGCGCGCGAATAACTTGATACACCTAAACGGATACGAGAGGCATGACTCTCTACATCTTCCGATCGATCTGGAAACGTTACTTTATTTATCTTCCACGAAGCATCATTTCGTTTCTATCTGAAAGTATAACTTAACTCTGCTTAACGACTAAATTGATTTGCGCTTTCGTTTAGAAAAATATTCGGATAATAACAAATAGCACAAATTCACGTGCACGAACGCACGCGCGCGCGCACGTACGCACACAAACACATATAAGTTTCAACGGGACAGAGATTTCTGATAATATTCGTCGAATTACGATGTCATTATACTGCAATCTGGCGAGTAACCGTGTGAACGATTCGACCACTGATTTCGCCTAATGTCAAGAACTAACCGTACTTCGTAACAATAGCAAAACCAAGGGAATACCTTAACACGTTAGAGAGAGAGAGAGAGTCAACGATTATCGTAAATATCGAAACTCACGTTGGCAATATATCTTATTGAATATTTAATCCTCTGCCAACAATGGCAATGATCCAACGAATAGAAATCTTAAATGGGAACATCACGCATCGTCATTTATTTGCTGTTTCTAATTACCCGAATCAAATATCTTAATGGTTATGACATCAATTGGATACACACGTTCGTACCTAATAACAACATTAATACGACAATTTCAACTTCAATACGACAATTTCAAATGTATGTATCTTAAATATTACTAGATAAAGAATGAACAAAAAAAAAGGAACAAAATGTAACCATCTCATACGTTAGAAATCCATATCGGCGGGTTCACTAATTTTCCTAGATCTATCTAATAAGTGAGGCGAGAATGAAGTACGTCATTAATTATGTCAGCTCGTCGTCGACTAGAAAGATATCGAGGAATCAACGAGAGCGTCCAACGTAATCGCTGCCAATTTATTTAATCGAATAAAGAACGTCTCGCGCTTCGGCGAGCTCCTAAATTCCTGGTATGCGACATGGTATTCGCATTACGCAAGAACCGGACGTTGGGACTTTTGCTCGGCCGGTGGCAAGTGCACGGAGCTTATGGTTAAGGTGGCCGATTTAGGGTCTCTATGGTTTAACAGAATTCTCGTTGCTGATGAACGAATAAAAAAAAAAATATTATAATAGCTGGGTATTATTTTACTGCTTATCGCTCTCTCTCTTTCTCTCTCTCTCTCTCTCTCTCTCTCCCTCTGTCGATTTAAAAAAACGTCGTGAAAAAATGCACAAAATAATTATTATTTCATTCGTATGATAATATGATACAAGTGTTATTAATTAAATTGGATTATAAGATGATCTAATCAAAAAAAAAAAAAAAAAAAAAACAAAGAAAAAATGCCAACTTTGAAGAGGAACTTCGAACTAAAATATTTACGCCTCCGAATAATTCAAGAACTTTCCTATATCGTTTCTAAAGAGGGTGTGCAATGTATTTGTTTTCTTTTCCTATTTCTTATTTCTTGTTATTTTTTTTTTTTTGGTTCTACCCAGAGGGTATCATTATTGGTCGGATTAGCGACGGTCTTTTCACAGAGTTTTCGGAGAGCGGCTGCCCGGTAAAGAGAGAGGGTGATCCTACGAGTGATCCTGGAACAAATCTACCCTTGGACTCGGGAGGTATACCCAGGTCCTACGGCCGACACTTGGCACAAATTGCCCCAGTAAGTGTAGTGCATTAATCTTTGGTTTGGTTTGCTCTCGGCCACCGCGTGCGTTGCGGTGGCCGCATTTCTCCAAACCCCCGACACGCCGCACATCCCAAAACCTTACACCGCGCTTTCCTATTCTCCTCTTCTCATAGACATCGAGAAGCTCTCGAGCCACGAGGCACGCTCGGGGAGTAGTACAAACTGATCATAGAAACCGACGATGTCGGCTACGGGGGTTTTACGGATAAACCGAAACGTCCTCGTAATTTTCAACAATCAAACGAATCTAACTGTGATAAACAATGAATATATATATATATATATATTTTTTTTTTATATCTTTTAAATAAAAATAAAATTAATAATACTTCTTTCTTTCTTTCGCCCTTTCTTTCTTTCTTTTTTTCTTTCATAAATATACACAATTAATAACAAATACATATTCAGGTTAGTATATCTGACGATCAAGATAATCGATCTATAAAAATCAATAAAAAGTAGATAAATATCTACAGATAAATATCTTGACGATCAAGATAATCGATCTATAAAAATCAATAAAAAGTAGATAAATATCTACAGATAAATATCTTGACGAACAAGATAATCGATCTATAAAAATCAATAAAAAGTAGATAAATATCAAACGAATCATCTAACGTTGCCTTTATGTTATAAATAAAATCCTTGTCACGGAGATTTTCATGAATAGCTACACTGTATAAAAAGAAAAGAAAGTGAAAAGAACAAATATTCTAAAATATCAATATTAGAAATATCAGATTTCGAACAACCGCGATTATGGAGAATATCATATTGTAATATTAGAGAATTCTTGAAGAACTATAAGTATGAAAAAGTTCGATAACTCGTAAGATTTCTTTGGAACAACGTTCAAACGCATACCGGATGACGTCGTGGCCCGTATCAGGGGCAGAATATAGGCAAATTAAACATGCATAATTAAAACGAAACAGCGGCGTTCCTTCTGTCGTCTGTGCGGTCGACTCTACGGATTGGTAAGGACCTTGAAGCAAGGAAAGAGCCCTCCCCGAGTAACATCTGCTCGCTATGAAGTATAAAGAGGCATACGATATCATCCGCAGTGAATGCTTAATTAAAACCTCAGCCTCCGTACTACGAAGCTACTTTCCCCTCTCTCCTCTCTCGCTCTCTCTCTCTCTCTCTCTCTCTCTCTCTCTCTCCCCTACAGTCGCACGCTAATCGCAAACTTTGCTTCTCTTCTCGACATCCTTCTATCCACCACGCCTTTCGTACCACCTTTACCTTATCCTAACTGATCCTTAAAACGAAAGTGATTTCTTTCGCATGATTAATCCGATCATAAAAATGTGTAAGATTGCGGAAAGAAAATGAGAACTTCGTCAACGTTGTCTATTTATTAAGAATTATTTCTAACGTGTTCGTATTCGATATTGTTAAATGATATCGTCTATCGTTATTTGTTAAAAAATTGTATGAATAATTTGAGTTTTCGGGAACGCTCTGGAGAAAGAATAAAAAAAAAAGTATATCAACAAAAAAAATTTCAATATTTCACGTTCGTCAATTCATGGAAATCCAGGGCTTTAATGAAAAAAAAAAAAAAAAGAAAAGAAAAAGATAAGGAAAAAAGATAAAATCGTGTCGGTCGTTCGTCATCGGTTTTATGTTATTATATTTTTCCAAAAGGACATTGTAATGACTCATAAGGCATTCTTTCTACTTTCTCCAAACGCCATAAAATTCTTGTGTAACATTTTACAAACCATTATTGTAAGTCTTAAAGCTTACCTTAAAACAACCTTTTTCAATCTATGGACCGATATTGGCCTAACAGATTCTTTAGAATTGTATTTAATTTGCAAACAGTTACGCTATTATATCATTGTAAGTTGCTGTACTATAACTAGATTAAACAATTCTTGCGTTCGTTCTAAACAAAAAACTCTCCTTTCTTTGTAGAGAACCCTTTATAGTGGGGTCTACTTTGGGTGTGGAGGAAGAAAGAAAAAGAAAAACTAAAGAAAATTAACTTATACTAAAATAACCGAAGGATACGGTAATAAATCCTTGTAGGATTAAAAAGTAACAAACAAATCACTATTTGACATATTTCTAAAGGAACAATAGCGATTGTTGAAAAGGAAACCTTAGTATGAATTATTACCGATATAAAGATACGATTTTTAGACAATAAACATTTTACCTAAATCGATATATTCTTTGGGAAAAGGGACGCTTTAAAGGCAATCCACGCTTCGCGCAAGAATGAGCACATATAAAATCAATCTTTTCATACACTCAGGAGGTACATTACCGTTTCCAATTTTCGTTTCACAAATTTTAAAAGAAACAGTTCGTAGAGTACAGTTTACCGCTATGATTTATTACTCAACGTAATGCAATACGATTTTGATCTAATCCAATTTAATTTAAAAAAAAAATTGTATGTTCGGCACGCGTTACGCGTGAATGAACGAACATAAAATCAAACCTATCGTACGACCTCAAATACCAATGGTAATTGCGATAAGCACGAAGATAACGTTATTACCCATACGAGGTACCTACCTTCATTAAAAAGCTTTTCATATTCCTCGTTTAACGTTCAAACGAAGGATTGCATATTTGTTATATACGAGACATTAGAAACATTAGAGACGATACATACATTCGAACGAGATACGTTCTTTAAACGACCGTAAAATGCCTATCAGACTAATAACACTTATCTAATCTACGAATAATTTCAAGGCAACATTTTCTCTCGTTAGTTTTAAACATCCAATTAAATATTTATTCATCAACACAATATGACACATTAGAAATTTAGAAATTCGGAAGTTAAGCTTTGCCTAAGGTAAAGGAGCCTAACCCTTTTATCTTTCGTCTTAAGTATTAATATCTTTGTAGTAACTGGCCGATTAAGAAACAAAGGATTACACTAAACACTACGAATACTTGGCTTTGATTCTTGCGATAGTAAAATCTCAAACGAGCTTATTATCTAATCTTTTATCTCTAATTAACCGATGCAATATATCGTAGTATGACATATTCAAGAATACGCCTCGCCTTTTTGATACCATCTAAAAAGTGATTTTTTTTCTTTTTCTTTTTCTTCTTCTACTTCGTTTTCTTTTCATATACAGTTATCGATCTTTCCATTTCTCTCTCTCTCTCTCTCTCTCTCTCTCTCTCTCTCTCTCTCTCTCTCTCGCACACACACACAAACGGTAAAAACAAGAAAGTGAAGTTGGAGGATCCAACAGCGGCATATTGGACATCGAAATGAAAGAAAAGAATTTTTCCTCGTAGTGGTTCCTAACGAGTAAAGGAGTTCGATTTCATCGTAGACGTAGTAAAAGGAAGAGAAAAAGTTTTGGAAAAGGGTCGGCACGGGGAGGAAGCTACAGCCGACGAGTTTTAAGAAGAAAGAGCGAAACTCTCCCTTCTGGCGAAACGACGACTGGAAGAGAACCGTTCGAGTGATCCGCTGATTGACAGGCCGAGAGCTAGCTCGACGCGCCCTTGCCCGTCGCCGTCTCTCTGCTTACCATACTAAAATGGCGACGAAAGATGCTTTATTTTTAATGGCGGACACGCACACGTACAATGTATTCCTTTCGACATATTTTTTCCATTAACGAGAAGCGAGAAAAAGAACAAAAAAAAATAGAAAAGAAAAGGAAAGGGAAGGGAAGAGAAGAGAAGAGAAGATCAAAGAAGAATCGAGAATATAAAATGCTTGAAGAAAAAAAAACAGAAGCCTAACGACATTGATGCAATGCCTTCCTCTTATTATTATTAAGAATGATAATTACACTCTCTAACGGGTATCTATTTGCTCGAATAAATATATATATATATATATATATATATATATATATATATATATATATATTACAAGTATTTCAAGTATAACGTTATAAATGAACGTCTAAGACAAATGAAGTACCTCAACGATCGACACAGACCATACGAAAGTAAGTAAGTAGTAGTACGATCACGAACACTAGAAACGAAATAATACTTTTCAAACTATAATATCCGTACGTAAGTATCTATTAGTTAATCGCCAAAGATAATGTTTATCTTATGTTGTTCTATCAAAACTAATTACCTCTGGAAAGAGGAGGGAGAAAAAAAGAAAAGAAATAGAAAGAAAGAAAAAACAACCTTAATAATAGTAATAACATTAATCGAATTAGTATCTATGCAGAAGACAAGGTCATCAATGATGGATAGTTAAGAATTGGAAAGACTTGTATGTAGTCTTGTAAAACCGTCTGATGGGCGTCTTACATAGACATGTATACGTCTGTGTACACGTCCGAAGGATAACCGAGTAGAGATAGGTATAACGCATCTTCGCGGGTGAGACAGCAATGTCAATATATATGCAAACGCCGACATAACGATCTATCGGTACGTAAATATACAGAGAACCAAGAAGGGTCGCAGAAGGGATGAAAGAGAAAGAGAGAGAGGGAACGAGAAGGGTGAGGAGAAAAGGAGAGAAGAAACTGGAAGCTTAATATAAAACTTCATTTCGCAATAGGTGGCAGGTGGAGGAAGGAAGAGACCTGACTGACAGAAATGCCAGTGTCGTTGGGAGAGAGAGGGAGAAAGAGGGTGCCTTCACTCTTATAAATGGAAAATTCTACTCGCTCGATTCGTTCGAACCCTTGAAAACTCTTTTCTCTTTCTTATATAACATCGAATATAAAAATAGATATACATGCATACATACATACATACATACATACATACATACATACATACATACATACATACATATATACATACATACATACATATATACATACATACATACATACATACATACATACACACACACACACACACACATATATATATATATTGTACTTTATGTACGTGTACGATTCGTAAAGTATTAATATCATTATACATAAATATGTATCGTGAGAAAGCAATGTTAAAAGTATTCAAATATAAATGTGTATTAAGCAAATAATAAAAAAAAAAAAGAAAAGATATCTTGTATCGCGACATTACTGAAATTTGTATTGTACTACATTCTCAAACGAAGTTATTTTATATTTTGCCAATAGGTATTAGCTAAGAATAAAAAGATAAAAGAAGACAAAAAATAAAAAGAAGAGAAAGAGGAAACAAAATTTACAAACAAATTGCAAAATTTCTCAGATGGCCTAAAATTCCTCTCTCTCTATATATGTATGTGTGTGTGTGTGTGTGTGTGCGTGTGTGTGTCGTTACAAAAACTAACTCCAGCTAACTTCAACAAAACGATAACTTTCATTGTTCCCTATATACCTATACATATATCTACATATATATATATATATATATATATATATATATATATATATATTTCTGATCTTTTCCTCCTATATTTCTTGACGTTGGTCTAAAAAGAAGGGGTCGATTCAAACGTCGCGAGGCAGAGGCGAGGTGGCGCGTGGTGGCAACGCGCCCGCGCCAGCGCGATGAAACTTTTAATAAATGGCGAAGTCGATATGAAGTATAGGACTTTGACATATCGTGTGTCTGTAATGTATAGTTAAATCTGGCGGCAGATGTGGCGGGTGTTCTCTCTCTCTCTCTCTCTCTCTCTCTCTCTCTCTCGCTCTCTCTCAAACCTCCCTCCTCTTTCGTCGCACTGTGAGTACCGCGTTCACAGTCTCTCTGAAATTTCACTCTAACCCACTGCCACGATCGAATATATCCCCTCCCTAACGTTATGAATGCACCGATTCTTTTTGCCTACTTTTATCGCAAATAAATAATTTCACTCTATTTTATCGTGAAATATAGATAGTCGTATTGTGAATGAAATGAAAACGAAAAAAAAGAAAATAGAGAAAAAATGTTTCATCCCGTTAGATTCTCATCGACAATTTATTTAATAGTTTCTCTTATCTATATTCTCTTTCTTCCTCTTTTTTTTTTAAGTTCTATTAACTTCTAACAATATTTAACTTCAACGAGATCCGATCAAATCTCACATAATCGATCTCATTATCCATTCGTCTGTTGCATTCTTTCGATATTTTCATGGATTTATTTTCTCATTCCACGCTCGATGTACAACCTATCTCAGATATCCGGGTAAAAAAAAAAAGCAAAAAGTTTCTTCTTTTAATTTACAACAAATTTCAAGGTAAATATCAGGAACATCGTCCACGGCGATTTAATAAAACGCGAAGAGTATCATGAGGATATGATATGATAAATAAAAAAGAAAAGATAAAAAGAAAGACAGCGTGAGAGAGAGAGAGAGAGAGAGAGAGAGAGAACGAGAGAAAGAGAGAAAGAGAGAAAGAGAGAAAGAGAGAAAGAGAAAGAGCTTCGAGGTCCGGAGTAACTCGACAAAAAACGATTTGCAATTGAATCGGATTGCGTGCAACGAATGCAGCCGTCACTTCGTTGTAACGGTTAAAATTGCTCAGAGGTTGGATGAGAGAGGGAGTGGCGGAGGAAGAGAGGAGGATACGTCAGTTGTTACCACGACGATTCCGTAGGACGGTTTTGATGACAGATTACCCTGATCCGCTTTGTGGAGAAGCTCTCATTTAGACAGGGAATATGATCGAAGAGATCACGGCTAGCTCTCCTGAAAAAAATCTTCGCATTGCTGGTCCGTTTCACACACGCACGCACGTGCACACACACACACACATACACATATATACACGTATTACTTACGTTCGAAAGAAGAAAATGATTAGTCTCGCTTAAAAGGAAAAAGAAAAAGAACAAAAACAAAATAATAAAGAAAAATAACGGAAGAAAGAGCAACGATTGAATTAATTCCAAACAATTTTGATGTTTTTACGAGTAAGTCGAAATTGCTTTTAGAAAGCATAATATTTCTTTTCTAATTTCTATGGTTCTAATTTTCTATGGTAACTATGGTAAAAGTTTATAGCATCCCAGTTTTTATTTTTCAAATATATCATGGTAAAAAGATGGGAAGGAGAACAAAGTTTAGTCCATGCATTTGCTACGGTAAACTAATTTATTTTCCAAACTTCTAAGCGTCTGCATTTAAACAACACTCAATACGAAAGGACCGAAATAAAAATAAATCCTGCAAAATATTATCCTTCTGTTTCAATAGAATTAGGCTTATTCTTTGTCTTCGCTTTTATGAATCATAATTTACAATTGGTAGCGATTTACGATCTTCCCTATGGACCACAATATATTATGAAGCAAAAAAGCGTAACTCCAACTTTGGAAAAACAAAAAATAAAGTTGCCAGAGAACTATGGATATTATTGAAACATATATGAAACGATAAAGCGTAACGTTACACACTATAAATCTCTTCATGGTTAACTTTTACGAGAACGTAAATGTCAGCTTTAACAATTTTTTCTTTTTTTTTTTTTTTTTTACTTACTAATCTTTCAAACGAACAATCTACGTCGCTATATAAGAATTTTCGTACCTTATAGAAACCTTCTATAAATATTATTATCTAAAGTTATGTAAAAGGGAACATCAGAACGATCCCCTTTTGGTTATGGGCAGACCTGTTCCAGGCAAAATTGTATACCTCACATATCGAACACTTTCGAGAAGTAAAATAAAAGGAACAATGATATCTCTATAAGGAAAAAAAAAAAAGAAAAGAAAAAAAGAAAAAAAGTGAAACCCGAAAGGAAAAGGATAGACGTATCTCAGGTCAATCGGAACCACTCTTGTCAGGAGCGGTTAGACACTCGTCTTCGGAGAACCTCGTGGCCGAGCACGTGAGAAAGTTACCCCCACCTTTATCAAAAAGGAAGAGAGAGGGGCGCTTGGCGTCCCGCCCACGGTTAGTAGAGAACGAGAGAGCGTGGCCTACCGAGCTTGGCCTCGTGCTTTTCCACTCGAGTCGCTCCGCCGCACTCTCCCGAGGCTCACGGACCTGAGAGAGTCTCGGTCGTGCGTTCGCTCGTATTCACCACGAGCGCTGCTCTGCTTACTCTCTCGCACTCTCTAGTCCCTGTGTGACGTGTAGCCCGCCTACAAACTGTAGAGGGCCGTGCCTGGACGGGCCCGATACCGGCACCGGATTGGTTCTTCCTCTTTCGCACCGGCGCATCGAACGAGCCCCGCAAGAAGAAAACTCTGAACCACGGAACCCGGTGGACCCCCTCCTGTCTATGTTCCTTCTATGTGGTTGTATCAGTCTCTCTCTCTCTCTCTTTCTCTCTCTCTCTCTCTCTCTCTTTCTTTCTTCCCTTAACCGTGTGTTCGTGTCACGCGCGAGGTAAGAGAGACAGCAGTAACAACAGAGACACGCAACGGGGAACGTCGGACCGAAGAAAAAGTTCGTCTCTCTGGAATTCCACCCCCTCCTTCCTTCTCTTACTCCACCTAGAGCCTGCCTTCCCCCCGTTCGTCCTCCTCCTCCTCCTCCTCCTCCTTTGCCTCCTCCTCCTCTACCTCCTCCTCCACCTTCTTCTTCTACTTCTTCTTCTTCTTCCTACTCCTCCTTCTCTCTTCTCCACTTCGTCGTCTTCGTCGTCGTTGTCGTCTTCAAAGATCGACCATCTCTCTCTTCCTGCCCCCACCCCCGTTATACTTTCTTCCTCTTCCTCGTCTTCTTCCTCTTCTTCTTCTTCTTCTTCTTCTCTTCTTCTCCTCTTCTTCTTCTTCTTCTTCTTATTATTATTATTATTCTACACGCTACTTCTTCTTCTACTACTTCTTCTCCTTCACCCCTCCCCCTTCCTTAACTGACTTTCTACCCTCCCCTCCTCTACCTACCCACCTACCTACCTACCTACCCCTCTTCCGCTGGTACCTCCTCCTACTACTACTCCATCACCATTCCACCGTATACCTCCACCTCCTCCTTCCTTCCTCACTCGTCGACCATCCGTCGCCGCTGCCCGCCCGTGCGCTTGTTCGCTCGTCTCGATTCCGGTCGCCCGGTTACGCTTACGATATTCACCGGTATTCCCGATAAGGCCCAAAGTGATCTGTGATCGTTCCCGCAAAATCGTATTTTCGCTTAGACCCTTTTGCGCGACGTCGTTTTTGATTCGAATTTCTTCCAAAAGGGAAGAACCTTTTTTTTCGGTGGTGCAGTTGGTGAGGTGGAAGGACAAGAAGACACGTATGCGAAGTCGTTCTCGGGCATCGTCGTAGTGAAGACAGTGAAGAGTACAAAGTGTGTTTTAAATTTTTTTTCGCGGGATCGTTTCAAATAGAGATCGTCGTTTCAGTTCAAGTGGGGAAAAATCGATTGATTTATCTGTGCGCTAAGATACCCACAGGGAAAGAAAGTATAGTATCGTATTATGAAAATTGAAGTACGTACTGTATTATCATCGTAAACACCTCCTTCCTGTCTGATAATGATTTCTCGAAACGAGTTATAGCTAATCCAATTCCAAAATAATCGTTAGCATCGCAAGTATTATAAAAAAAAAAAAATTATTATCACTATTATTACCATTATTATTATTATTATTATTATTATTATTATCATTATTATTATTATTATTATTATTATTATTATTATTATTATTATTACTACTACTACTATTATTATATTATTGTTCTTATTTTACTATTACTATTATTATTACTTTTATCATCATCGCCATCGTCATTCTTTTCAACAAATGCGATTTTATAAAATTTCGTAAAAAGTAAAAAAAAAAAAAACAGAAAAAAGAAAAAAAACATTTCCAAAATTAAGAGAAAAAGGGAAGAAGAAAAGTACGATCGAGTGCGTTCCATGCGAGGTAAGCAAGAAGCTTTGTTACGGCAAGATCATCATCAGTTGGAGGATCAGCATAGTAGTGAAAACGTTGATCAAATAGGTGATCGTTCAAGGATCCGCGTGAATAAGGAGTTCGCGAACTTGAAGACGAAGCCAACGTCACCCGTCCTGGCGAACGACGGAGGGGGTGGCTTCTGGCTGGCCACGGTGGCCGCGGGGGTTGGTGCCCCAGCCGGGCTGCCCCCGCACTCGACGCATCATCCAACCATGGATCCGACATGTGGATCAGCCGAAACCGGCTTCATCAATAGCCAACCATCCATGGCCGAATTTATGACCGCTTTGCCACAATTGGCCAATGATAATCTCCAACATTCACCTGGTACAGGAGGTTCCATAAGTCCTGGAGCACACCTTCCCCCTTACCACAACATGATGGATCATCATGCAGTAACCGATCCGGCCGGCGTCAATGTACCAGAATATCCTTGGATGAAGGAAAAGAAAACAACCAGAAAGAACAACCAACAAGGTGAGCCTTCTTTTTTCTCTTCCAAAATGGATACGTTTTTACACAATTAGCGTAAGAAAGATATACATTGTGTTTCGTTTTAATTAGTCTAGAATAATACTATGTTGAGATTACTTATGGGATAGCAACAAGGAGTGCTTGGACGAATACTTTAAACTCTGAGTAACTTTGCCAAGATTTTCTGTTGCCGATAAAAATTTCAACATTATCACGAATCAATTAAAATGAAACACTTTGTTGCAGACACAGGTACCGTAACATATGAATGATTCATAAGAAATTCGTTCTAATACTTCTCACGAAACGATGGGCGCCTCTAAGCAATTTTCACGTTCATTCAATTTAATTTCGCACAGTCGAGCTCGAGATATTTTCTGTATAATCTTAATTATATGACATATCCCAAAGGTACCTCATTAAAATATCAAGCCCGATTATTAATATCTTAATTGCGACAAAAATAACAACAACAAAAAAAAGATAAACAACTGGAACATCGAGTTGCGCATTAAGGCATAAAATCGGACTGTTTTATTTTTCTTAGAATAATCCCGTCGAAGGAAAACAAACGTCTATTCGTCGTTAACCTTTGACCTATCCTCAAATAGAATAAAGACGAATAAAAGCTATCATTAATATACGAATGAGTATGGGGACGTTTATTAAGTGGTACTTCATAGACTTCGATCTGTCTGCTTACAACATTAGGTAGCTAGTAGGAGTCTATTAGTCTGCCACTCTTGTATTGTATCTCTCAACAGGGTGTCCAATGTCCGTCGGCTAATGACAGTCCGTAGCCACTCCTTTTCTTCGACCCGAGAAACCTTCGCGAGATCGGAAGCATCTGGTGTGCATCACGCGCACGAAAACCACACGTTTCCCGAGCATTTGCAAACACGAGCTAGCAAATTATGATGTATCGTTCCGTGAACGAGAACGCTCTATTCCTCGATAGCTCGTCTCGGTCCTCGGACACACATGCCGCTTCCCTACAACCCTTTCACAAGCCAATGAATTATTGTTTACGAGATAAATCGTCGCCGATGCCTTTCCGTTCACGGTCACGGACACCTCGAAGGTCCTGTTTTCGAAATTAGATTTTTTTCTTGCATGAACACGATTTCACTTTTCACAGATTCGTTCAGCTCCTTTCTCAGAATATATTATCGTTGGTTATACGTATTAGATTAAGGATCGTACGGATGATTCTATGTAATTGCTAATTATGATTTTTCTTTTTTTTTTTTTTTTCTTTAGTCATTAAATGGACCGTTTATTTTGAAAGTGGTGTGTCCTTTTTTTTTTTTTAATGAGATATGACGTAATTTATGCTTAATTTAGTGTAAACCTTTTGTTTATAACTGGTTAGTATTTAATATCTTAAAAAATGTCAATGCTTCGTTCAATTTAAAATTGGCCGCTAAAAGAAATAGCGTAACCATTGATTATGAACATTGAATTTTCTTGAAACAAAAGAAAATGGACTTGCACCACTTTCAAAATAAACGGTCCAAATTATCATCGACGTTAGCAGCGATCAAGGAATTAATTCCGTTCTCTTTCTGTCCACGACGCCTTAGATTGGGATTGTTCTAAGATCGATATATTACTTGTCACGGATTTCCATCCGACAGAAATATTTCCATTTGATAAAAACGTTTAATTATCCTAGCAATATCTATCGTCTTATTCGAATAATCCAAAATAATTCAAAAATATTATTTAATCCAATTTTTGTCGAGTTTCCTGTTTTTTTTTTTTTCCCAAGTTACGCTACAAACATAGACGTTACCAAACATCAACAATTGTCCCTTCCATCGCATGATCTTATTGCGATGATGGTATATTTTCCTTGTTTTTTCGTTTCTGGTTAAAAATATTTTTGAGGTAACAAAAAAGTAATAAAAAAAAGAAAAAACAAAGAAGAAGAAATTTCACACAAATCGCGAAAAGATGACCGTGCTGTTAGACGATAAGGGACAACACACGTGGCACGGGGGGTTGTTGTAGGAGAGATCGCAGAGAGAGCTCCACCTCCCCTGCGTTGCTGACGGAGGCGGAGGCACCCCCGTGTGAGTTATGGCCGTCCCGACGCTCTCTCCCGTTCGCCCAGGGCTCAATTTACAGATGATTCCGCGTGTTACCGCCGACCAGCGGCTGGTTAACCTTCGTGCCAAACACTTAATCTTCCACTGTGTACCGTGGACCGTCCTTCGCCATGGACTCTGACCACTCCAGGACTTTAGGATCGGTTAAATCGGTGTCGTCGGTGTTTATACTCACCCACAAGAATGAGAGAACGAGACATATACAGAGAGAGAGAGAGAGAGAGAGAGAGAGAGAGAGAGAAGCGTGAGAAGGAAAGTGAATGAGATATATAGAGAGATAGAGAGAGATAGAGAGAGGAAGAGAGAGAAAGAGGGTGAAGAGACAAGCAGGATAGGTAGATAAATGGAGAACGGTGTAAGATACTGTTGTCGAATGCCGACCCTAGTGGCCTATAAAGTTCGCCAACCCTTCGTATCTCAAATCCATTGTTGCGTACAACCTTCTGTTACGAGGACATCGTGTGGCTCGCGCCAAGGATCTATTCAAAGATTTATAGCCCTTCGATATCGTTCATAAGGGTCCAACAAGTTAGTGGAAAATGATCGTTCGTATGTATGTACCTGCGAGATTTGTGATTCAGAATGAGAACGATCGATTCGGTTGTAGGTGAATTTCGATTATTATTCAAAATGACACGGTAACCTATTTTGAAAATGATAACGTCAAACTGAAGTTACGTTAAACGTTCGAAAATATTTATTAGGAAGTTAAGAAAGATCTCGTAACGTTGACGATGAATGATGAAGGGACGCCGACGGATTCGCCGTCTATCTCCTTGATTATTCATCTCCGAATTTCAATTAGTCAAAGCAACAGGAGTTGGACTCGTCAGCGGGTTATTACGAGTGCCTTCGTGAAAGCCGCTAACGAATTCTAAGTTGTGGTCTCTCTCTCTCTCTCTCTCTCTCTCTCTCTCTCTCTCTCTCTCTCTCTCTCTCTCACTTTCTGATAAGATAGGAAAGGATCTTTCTTGGTGGTAACATTGACTAACGTAACGCCTGTTACTGAAACGCTGGCTTTAGTCCGTTTCTATGGATATGTATTTTGGGGTGTGTATGTGTTTGTGTGTGTGTGTGTGTGTGTGTGTGTGTGTGTGTGTGTACGTATGCGTTTCTACGTGTGTTAGTGCGTGAGAGGGATGATATGCGCGAGCGTGTCACCCTGTTCGTATTAAATTCCAATCTGTTACATCGCAGTTGCCCTATAGGAGGTGTTTTACTTGGAACGTCGTCGTCCTGGAACAGCGAGAAGGGAGATGGCTCTGATTAGTCGAGTTATTTGCCAGGAGAGTACCGAACCTTCTCTTCCCTAACCTCCCTCCCTCTTCCTTCCTATATATCCTCCCCACGATAATTCTTGCCGAAAAAGCCGACGTTCTTGCTTAAAAAAAGGGGGGAGTCACGAAATCCACGAGTGTTTTTCCCGACGTCTACTTCCGAACGTCTCATCAGTCACGTCGCGGCATCATCGTCGTCGTCGTCGTCGTTGTAGTCTTCGTAGTTGTAGTCGTAGTCGTAGTCGTCGCCGTCACCATCGTTGGCCAGGCTTCTCCAAGAGTAAGCCGATGTGTCAATTAATCCTTGCATCCCCTTGGGATAGAACTAGGCTAGAGAGAAGGCCAGATGATCGTCATCCCCTTTACTTCAATCATACTATCCTTAGATAGTCTTATCCTCCAAGCAACTCTCACCACTAACCTCCTTCACTTTCTTCTTCGCAAGAGCCATCTTGTAGATATCCCTCCATCTTCTTCGCGACTCTCGCACGTACTCCAACCCTTTCGCTAATTAATCTTGCAATAAAGACAGCCGGTGTTAACCACCAAGGTTAACAATCGCCTTCTCTTTTTCGTTTCCATCCGGTTTGTTACTTGAACTTTCGTAAGGATCGGGAAAGTTACAACGAATTTGCAACGATCCTCTCGAATTAACGTGTCTTTGTTCAACAACAGGTCTATGATACTTTTATTCGACGTTAAATGTTGAAATATAATATTATGTCACGTTACAATCGACGTAAAACTATGAAGATTCTAACGCGAACTGATGAAACTATTTAACGCAAATTATCTATCTACGTATATCGTATTTACAAAAGTCAATTCAATAGAAAAAGATCACGATAAGGAAACAATCCAAAATACATATTATCTATCGTTTTCTATCGTCGACTCTACGATGCGTGTGATTGAACTCCCTCCACTTGTGAGTATCGCTCGATTTCGAAGGAGAACGGCATCTAATTTCAAGATTCATTGGCAAATAAATCCGTACCGAATTAAAGATAACTCTTCGACAAAATCCCAAGCAAGGCGATCCCTAGAGCCTTAGTCTTATAGTCGTCGAAAAAAAAAAAAGAAGAAAGAGAGAAGGACTAGACGGAAAGGGGGATGTCTCAAGATTGATATCTCTGAAAGCGCAATCTTCGAGCAATGTCTGGTGTTTTAAAATGGACGACACTTTCGCTCGGAAATATCCGAAAGATCAACGTACCTAATGAGCGTTTCTATTCAAAATTTTTCCTTCATTAAGCCGTTCTAAGATTTTTTTCATGAAGATTCTCGCCTGTATCTTTAGATAAAATAATTATGATATGAGAGAAACAAAAATTCAAAAAAATAAAGAAATTCTCTAGCGAAATGTGTGATGATGAAAAAAACCAGAAATTAACGAAAAAAGAAAAAGAAAGAAAGAAAGAAAAAGAATTTTTTGTTCTAAATGCGTACGATAATGTCCGATTAAAAAGAATAATTCGAAAGTACAAGAAATCACGATAATAAAAATATTAATCGCGTTCCCCATTTACCCTCTCGAAATTATTCATCTAGGATGAAAGAACATTTTTCCCACGATAACTGCACAATCTAACGATATTGGAAATACTCCTTCTGGCGACCAAAAAAAAAAATCATATCAACATAACGTATTTCAAAAAATTTTACGAATCTATGTTCTACAGCGAGCGGAGTTTTCCTTGAAGGAAACCGGGTACCGTGTTCAAATAATAAACACGGTATAACAAATTGATAATCCGGAACCCCATAATCGTACGCATATTTTCGTCCGAAATCTGTGACCCAACACTAAAAGAAGTTTCCACGCTTGTTGTTGCGCCAAATGGGCCGCTATAAAAGTCTCCAACTCCCCTCTGTGCCTTTACCGTTTTGCTCTTTTCTCTTTTCTCTTTCTCTTTCTCTCTTCTCTATGTCTCTTCTCGTTCTGTTTCTTTTTTTTTTCTCTTCGATCGTACATTACCACGACTATCTTTCGAAACAAAAATCTTTTTTCTGACATTCTTATATATATATATATATATTTTTTTTTTTTTACATTCAAACATTAATAACGAAACGTTTATACAACGATTAACATTTTAACCATTAATTGTGTTAATAAATCATTGTTTATCGTAAAAGAAATAACGGAGAAGTCATTTTAGGGACATGAATTATATTTTATATTCCACTTTTTCCTTTTTCATTTTATTTTTTAAAATTATACGTAATATATATACGTGTATTATATATATAACGCGTGATAAAATATTATGAGACTTTATTCACCGATTATATTTCTAAATATAAATAGTTTATAGATACAATAAAGACAAGCCATGGGTTGACAATTCAAAGAGCTCTCCGTGCTCGGACTAATAAATTGTCGGACTGGGACTGTTTATAAACTGTTTAAACGTTGGCAGGTTTCACGATATAACGTGGAAAATAGGAGTGAGATACTAAGAGAGAGAGAGAGAGAGAGAGAGAGAGAGAGAGAGAGAGAGAGAGAGAAGAGTCAGAGGAGCCGAAACTGTGGAAAGTAAGGGGATGAAACCGGTGATGGATGAACATGGACAGTCATGGAACTCGGACAGTGTGACAATAACAAGCAAAAATGACATATTATTTATAAACATTAACTCATCGAGCAAGGTATTTAAATACTTATATATATATATATATATATATATATATATATATATATATATATATATATATTTTATATATATATTCGTTTCAATAATCAAGTCAATTAAAAGACAATTAAATAATATACTTTATTTTGATTTTGATTGGTAATGAATGTGTAAAGAAAAAGAAATAACATCGAACATCTTATTGCTTAACATTCGAAATAAACGTTATGTACAAAGTTTTTGGTTGATTGTCAATCGATCGATAATTTCCAACAGATGAACTAAGAGAGCATGGACGAGAGATAGTCAAGACCTCTTTTTGTCGTTTGCGACGACATAGCCGATCTCTCTCTCTCTCTCTCTCTCTCTCCCTCTCTCTCTCTCTCTCTGCGCTTCTTTTATATTAAAAATGAACTGTCGCTTCCACGGTCGACATGAACGGGTATTTGACTGTACTACCGCTTTCATTTGATAAATCGCATAGCGAGCTCCTCTTTCGGTCATCTGAATTTCTAATGCATTATTTTCTCCTCGGTACCATCCGCATGGCTACGTCGAATCGTAAGGGTGATCAACGACGAGAATGCTATGGGGGTGGCTGTCGAGGTACGATGAGAGAGAGAGAGAGAGAGGGGGAGAGAGAGAGACAGAATGAGACAGAATGAGACAGAAAGAGAGAAAGAGGGTTTAGGAGTAGTAGACGAGAAGGTCTCGCGCAAACGTGAAATTACAGATATTTCGAGCATGAGATGAGTACAACGAAGAGTTATAATAGAAAGAGGAAAAAATAGAAAAAAAAATTTGGTATAATTTCGAGCGAACGATAATGCGTTTTTTCTGAGAGAGAAAGAGTAAGAGAGAGAGAGAGAGAGAGAGAGAGACAAAAAGAAAGAGAAAGGAAAAAAGGAAATAAAAAAAAAAAGGAAAAAAGGAACGCAGAAAAAGCGTCAATTTTTCAATGTCTTTGAAATAAAATCGGCAACGAAAGACGGACCTGGAATATCATTTTGGAGCTAAATTAGAAGATAAAAGATTCGTACGAACGGTTCCGCGGAGCTAGTGCTGCCATAGTCTAATTGTAAGGATATGCCAAGTGACGTTGAATGATTTGATGTAGAGTTCGAAAAAAAGCGGGGAGAGGGGGGTGGGGGTGTCCGCTTAAAGCTCCTTTTCTTTGCTCGTTCGAGAGTTATGCGATTTTTAATAACTGTCAAGGTGGAAGAGACGTCGTCCTAACTCGACAGAAGCAAAGAGACTCTGGGTCCTGTCCTACTTCCCGATCGAAACGGTACCATCCGGCTACGATGTCCTGCTATATTACGCGCAACCGTTGCCGTCGAGATTAAGAAAAGAAAGATACGAATGGACGTTTGAAAAGGAATGGCCAGTATACATGAGAATAAGGAAGAAAGAGAGAGAGAGAGAGAGAGAGAGAGAGAGAGAGAGAGAGAAAGAAAGAAAGAGAGAAAGAAAGAGAGAGACAGAGAGCGGCACTTTGATCATCGAATGACTAGGGAGTTTGTATTATGAAGGCAAAGCATCGGCTTGGAAGAAACCTCGGCTTCTGCTCCTGTAGAGTTGAAAACTTTTTATATCTCGCTGTGAGGCCCATTATGGGCAACAGGTCCGCGGTCCAGTGGATCTCGCGAGAAGAAATAAATGCCAGTTTCTCGATTACGCGAGAAACACAACACGTGTGTATGTAGGTATAAACGTAAAATACAAAAAAAAAAATAAATAAATAAAAACAATAAAAAATAAAGAGAAAGAGAAAGAAGCTAACATATAACGTTGGGATATAATATAGCGTTCGAACGATATGGAATAGCTTGTCCTAGCTATTATCTGAGATAGCTCTCTGTGAGCTTCTCTCGAAAATTTCCAAAATAAAGATTTACCCGTGTCTTCTACGTTCATCGCCGGTGCAGTGACTTTTATTTGCTTACGAAATCCCTAGCCTATCTCATTTTTCACAAAAGCCAACTATATGCATACGCGAACGAACACGAACACGCGAATTGGACGATAGCAATATAACGTCGTACCGTATAATTTCCGTGTTATTTAAATAATTGCACACCACGAGAGCGTTCCTTTTATTTCTTAGTGTTGGTATAATTATTTGAAATTACTGAATCCGATGAAGTAATCCTTTTGAAATTCCAGAGCTAAACTTTTTCAGCCTTGACATTGATTACGTGAGCTTAGAATTCTACTGTAATTACAACCTTCGAGATTGTGATGCAATTATTGTTTAGAACAAAAATCGAAAGTCAGATTAGAAATGTGCGCGCACGCATATGTACGTGTCTGTGTGCGTGCGTGCGCGCGCGTATGCGTTGCAATTTTTGTAAGTAAATCTTAGTTTCGAGTAGGTTGATGCCTCTTACGCGAAGCAACACGTTTGAAAAGCACGAAGTTTACCGGAAACTCGTGAACATTTTAGGTGGACGAGTAACTCACATAATATTGGCAAACATTCAATTTTGCGTGAAGCGTGCCAAAGTATCGTGCGAATGGACGCGAAGCTATTCCTCCTTTCTTTTCCTTGATGTAACCAAGTAAATAATCGTGAAACTGTAATAAACTGTAATGATTCATCTTCGATTCACATATATAAACATAAACACATACGCAAACACATACAATGCACGCACCGGGTTTTTTTGCATCTACTTACGTAAACCCAATCTCTATGAAAGTTTTATAAATATACCTGATGTCATGAAATGAAAAGTTGCATACCTTATGATGGAAATAAATATTTCACTTGAATTTAACAATTTGATTATTACTAGAAAGTTAATTCCATTTATAGAGAGTACGGTAATATTTGATTCGAGATGATAAAAAAAAAGGAAAAAGATAGACGATCAAAAAGTCACAACGAATTGAAAAAAATATCTTGATCGTAAAATTAAATACTTTATATTATTATTATTATTATTATTATTATTATTGTATCGTGGTAAATATTTTGCTGTGCGTATGTGTGTGTGTGTGTGTGTTTTCACGAACAATCAATATTTTGTGTATAAATATTAAAACAATATTAACGTTTAAGAGAGACAGAATTATCTTTATCTCCGAGAAGTAAATTTTTATAGTGCGTCGGTTCGTTGTTCGACGGCAAAGGAAAAGAGTCGTGGAGGGAGGGGAGGGGTGGAGAAGGAGGAAGATCGTTCGGTGGTAATTAGCCGTTAGGAGCAGTGGCACGACGCGACCCGCTAAAAGATTTCCTGCGACGGGCTTAGCCGGCGACGCCCGAAACGCTGTGTTTATAAAATGTCACGTACCCGATAAAAAGCCATGCGACATCAAACACCCCGGACTTACTACCGACGGAAGATGCCTTTGCGAGTTCATTATTAAGCTGTGCAATTACCTTTACTGATCCCTCTTTGCATCTTGGATGTTAAGGGACTTTTCTACGACCTTCAAACTTGTGCTTACGTGAGAGATTGACTTTTCTCCTCCCGATGGAGATATTTTTCATTAGCAATTAATATCTATCAAAGAAATCTATTTTTACTGCTTGGTTGTTAATAATAACTATTTTGCATTCGCAAAATTCTCTAGATTATCATCGGATAGTCCATTATGAAAGTGGTCTGAAATTATAAGTCGTATGTATGAATACACACACACACATATATGCATATATATATATATATATATTTTTTTTTTCTTTATATTATCAGATTGTAAATGAACCATTCACTTTCGCCGTAAACAATTTTGATAGAAAAAGAAAAAAAAAAAAGAAAAAAGAATTACTTTTGCTACCACCGGACTAATTCTAATTTATCAAATTATCGGAGTTTATGAATTCCGAACGTGGCTATTAATATAACTAAACGATAGTCGGGATTAGTAAGTAGAATGCAGCCAACGATTATACAGATAAGAAACATATAACCTACACTGGGTAGGTGGATGGCAATAAATTTGAAAGTGCGGAGTTCCTCCAGCGAGTTCGTCCTGTAGGTAGTAGAACAAGGTGTTGTTTGAATCGTGTAAAGAGATTAGGGTGGAGGCGCGCGATACGAGAATGAATCGGCGGCGTTCAGCGTGAACGAAAAGGGTAGTAGAGGGTGGTTGGGACTTGGATTCGTTGGATGAAAGCGTGGAGGTGGAGGACGTGTTTGTTGGTAGGGTATGCATTGCGCCGGAGAGTCCAGTAGCGATCATCAATCAGAAAGGCAGTCAGCCGTCCGTCGGTTGGTCGACCAGCCGGCCGGCTGGCTGGCTGACTGGCTAGCTAGCTAGCTGACCAGCTAGCTGGATAGCTGCCTACGTCCAAGTCCCACGTCCATGTACAGAGTTTCGTGTGGGAGCCAGCCACCAAAAGCCACGATCTGCGAGTCATGCTTTCGACCTCTATTCTAAAAATCAATGGGACTTTACCACTAAAGTCCAACGACCTCCTTACCCCTTTTCCTTCTCTGATCGTTCGTACTTCCTTAAAAGCAAATTAACCGTGTCCAAGATAACCAATAGTTATCGGTCATTATACTGACAATAAATATAATTACATTATGATTTGAATTTTAAGTTATATCTACATATAAAAAATATATATATACATATATATATATATATATATATATATATATATATATATATATATACATGTGCAAAGAGTTTAATACACCGAGTTGTTATTATCAAAAATAAAAAAGAAATTAATCGATCGGTGTGTAGTGATCGATAGCTAGGATTACACTTCCCCATAGAAGTGGCAGATGGTGCATTAAACGTAATTGATAGATGTCAAGGAATTTCTAATCGCACTATTCTATTTCATCAATCTACTTAAACAATTGATCAGAAATGATAAGATATTTTTCAAAACCGAGGGAACTTCTTTATATACCTTACACACACACGTGCGCGCACACACACACACACACACACACATGTATAGGTGTACATATTAATGAAAAATATTGGCCAGCAGGAAAACAAATTTTTCGTAAATCTAACTCGAATAAACCTATCCCCCAAGGATGACAAAGCGAATAGTGTTCCATATCGATCGATGGATTACATTGCACGATAAAATCGGTAGCGTCCGATTTAAAAAATCAAATTGAAATGGTCCAGAGAACAAACGTATATGTATACATATATATAAATATACGTGTGTGTGTGTGTGTGTGTGTGTGTGCATATACCGTTACAAATAACATCGGAAACGTTAAAAAATGAACGAGCGAAAATGCTCGGACGAAGCATGATGTTCGTCGAAGATGACTTCGCGATCGATGATTTACGCGACCAATTTTTCCTATATCTACTCATATACCTCCTATTATTCTTTTCGAGGGAATGGGAACATCATCGTATTTTTACCGTGGATAGCGTGATCGTAGATTATAAAAATTTATACAAGATTCTAAGGTAAATGTTAAGGGAAGAAACGTAGGGAAAAAAAGCATACGAGAGAAACGAAAGAAAAGGAGGAACGAAAAAAGGAAAAAGAGAGAAAGAGAGAGAGAGAGAGAGAAAGAAAGAAAGAAGGAAAGAAAGGAAAAGAACGGAGCTCTGTCCTCGAACTACCACAATGGATAGGGTTTGGATGGCCTCCAGAAAATATACTGACGAGAAAAGGAAAGATATAGAAAGAGTATGAGAAAGGAAGAGAGAGAAAGAGAGAACGAGAGAGAGAGAGAGAGAGAGAGAGCTTGAATACTCGAGAGCGAGGAAAACGAACCCAGAGGAAGTCTGGAGAAGCGAGAGCGCGCGATAGCGAGCAAATAATAGGGAAATGATTTGCTCCTTGTTAGATAAAGGACTCTGTGGGGGGACTCGCTAAAAGAAATATTGCCTGGGATGAAAGGAAATGGTGCTGGTGGTGGAGAAGGACTCCATCGTGAGCCAGGGTCCTTCGGAATAGTGTTAGATCCGTTCCTCATGTAACTGCTCCTCCTTTGGCAGCGCTGCCAGCTCATCCAGGACACGAATTCTGCTCGATTAGGAATTAAATGGCAGGAACATGCCTACCACGTTAACGTTAACCTACTCATTTTGCATCCCCGTATGGCTAGGATGTTTTTCAAGTAAATGCTAATGAACACGAATCAATTTCTCTCTCTCTCTCTCTCTCTCTCTCTCTCTCTCTCTCTTTTCATTTTTTTTTTTTTGATTAGACCGATAAAAAGAATTCTTTTCTTCCTTTTTTTTTTCTTTTTACTGCGTGGTCACATGAAAAATATCATACTCGTTATTAACATTATAGAATTCATATCGAAATGATATCCATAGTAATAATGCCATTATCCCTTTTCGCGGTCAAACGGAGGCGCCGAGACTCAAGCTCGTCTCACTTCCTAAGCTACCCCTCCGCGCAATAACTTATCACCCTTGTCGACTCACGCAAGGTCCGACCCTCGTGATAATTGTTTAAAGCGACCACTGGCCACCCGTTTACCTCGAGCGGTCCACCGTCCTCGCCTTCTCTCGTCTCTAATTATAAGCTTTATGTACTTGGGGCATGACCCGATGCTTAATTACGATCGAATTGCCTAGACTTCCTTCTTCGAGTTGGTCGTTGAGAAGAAAAGAAAAGAAAAAAAGAAATAACAATAATAATAATAAATAAGAAAAAGAAAAACACGGATCTTGGATCTATTCGATTTAACTATTTCGTATTCATATCTTATAGTAATTGTCGAATAAATAAATAAAAAAACAAACTCGAAAGATTTTTCAATAAATTACGCTTGGATATTATTAAATCGCTTGAATTCTGACAGGAAAAGAACACTCCACGTATAATGCTTTGAAACGTATTAAACTCGTGAGTTATTGCGATAACGGATTAATATAAATCGACAGAAATCTAAGAGAAAAATCTATTGCCAAAGAGAAAAGCGAGCGAACGTTAGAGCGGTTATCGAATAATGAATATTATATATCGAACTCTCTGTGTAGACTAAGAAGTGACGCTCCTCTGCACCGAGACGATAAATTAACTAATATCCTGGCTTAGCTTTAATTAGTCTCGATCATTTCGACGCTTCCTGTTAACATTTTTTATTCTCAACCGTATCTCCAGATCGTGCTCCAAGATTATTGATTAAATTAGATCCCTTGAAAGAAAAAAGGGAGAACAAAAGAGAAAGAAGAAAAAAAGAAGAAGAAAAAAGAACGAAACAAACCAAAAATAATAAACCTTGTTACCCGTGCAGAATATAATTATTATCGAAGGATAAAGTCTCGAGAAAGAAGTCGGTATGTTAAAGCGAACGAGTATAATTAATAATCGACGTTGTGAAAGAGAGAGGGAGAGAGAGAGAGAGAGGGAGAGAGAGAGAGAGAGAGACCCCAATAGCAGCGGACTTTTTTTTATATACTCTCGACGGGTACGATTTCCGAAAACAACAAAAAGGACGGAGAGAGGGAAAAACAAAAAATTGAAAATGAAAAAAATAAAAATAAAAATAAAAAAAGGGAAAAGAAAAAGAAATTATTAATTCACCATATCGGTAATTAAGCAACGGCGATCGATCGATACTTCTCCCTTCACCTCCCCCCACCCCTACCACCGCACCGCCACAACGCCGCACTACCTGCCTCGCCCTCGCCTCACCACCCCTGTCCACCGACGAACGGCCTCTTTTAAATTTTAAATATATCGATAGTATCTAACACCTCACGAGAGAAATTCATAATTAAAATTTCTTTACTTATGACCTATCCCTTAATTATTTATACCTGAAAACGTTGGCAGTACTGACAAATAGAACAAATTATGCATGTACATACATACATGTATATTACGGTTGAGATATAGGCGTGGACACACTTGACACTGTTAGTAGTCAATGTCCAGTCAGACCAATCTATTTCTACGTACGATATCGAAGTATTACATATACACGTAGTTAACAGAGCGTATACTTAATATTAATTGATTCTTATCAACGATAAGCTTGAAAATCGACAAGAAGAAAAAGAACAAAAATAGAGAGAGAGAGAGAGAGAGGGGGGGAGTAAAAAAGGCCCCCGAAGAAGCATTTTTCCTTAAGTAGCGCATCGAAAGCGAGTTAGCAAGGTGTTCCTTTCTCAAAATTACACCGTTGAACTAAGTCTTAAAACGTGACCAGATTATCGAACTTCCGGGGAAATGGGCCGATCTTAAGAGTTTGGAAAAGGTACGCGGAATATAGGGTAGGGGCAGATAGGGGGTAGTAAGGAGCGGGAGTACGGGAGGAAAAAGGAGGAAAGGGTTTCTTCGGTGGTTGCAGTTAAATAAAACTGACGAAAATCTTTCCCCGAAGGCGCGAAGGGTCGTGTACGAACGTGAAGGGACGCGAAGAAGAGAGAGAGAGAGAGAGAGAGAGAAAAAAAGAATGTGGGTGGTTGGAGGGTGAAAGGTAAAGGGAGAAAAACGTGTGGAGAGTACTCAGACAGGCGCCATGTGTATAATAATGTTAAAGAATGTTAAATGCGGGAGGGTTTCGAGTATCCGGGACGCATACATTAGTTGTTAACAATGCTATAAAGGACACTCGCCGTACTTCCCTTACTATTTTTAAGGTACCTCCACCAACGACCACTGTTTTCCTCTTCTAACGGCGGACTTAGATTTACGGGGCTTTTCCTTTCCTCACAATTTTTATGTAATATTCTTCGATTATGACTAAGGGGGAAATCCAAAATAAAAAAAAAAAAAAAAGAAAGAAAGAAAAAAGATCCGAGGATACGTTATAAATATAAATTATACCTATACGAAGGAAGAAGAAGAAGAAGAGGAAGAAACGGAAGAAGAAAATGAGAAAGAAGAAAAGAAATTTAAATAAATAACAAAGAAACAAACATTTACGATAGCGTTCAAAACTATCGACGATCATATATATGTGTGAGTTCGTTCCAAGTTTTTTTTTTTTATTATTATCAACGAAAATATGAGGCGCAAGAAAAAATATTTATGCGCCATATATATATATATATTAATTTTTATAATTTAAAACGTGATAAATACTTAGTATGGTAACGACGAGAAACGTAATTAAACTAAAAAGAGGTCAAAGAGAGAACGATCCAATGAAAGATGATATTCGATTACCGAACGGCCTTGACCCACGGTCCTTGACCCTTAAGTACTCTTGAAAATGTCTTGGATAGCGAGGAGCAATATTAATGAGCTCGGGCAGAAAATTGACACACGCGTACAGGTGTACAGTCAACGTAGACGATAGTATATACGATGTTCAACGAGTATGTACGCTTCCACTTGTACGACCATCTTCCTTCCCTCTCTCTCTCTCTCTCTCTCTCTCTCTCTCTCTCTCTTTCTTTTTTTCTTCACTTTTCCTTTTTTCTCTCTCTTTCAACTTTTGTTTTCCTATTTACTCGTCGTTATTTTAGCTGGCAAACGGATGTCTAATTACCGAGATATCGATCTCCGGAACGTCGAATACTTCGCTTTTTGACTTATTATACATGCCTCTGTCCTTGCTTACGTCCATATAGATAACTTCCTTTTCGACGATTATCGAACGTGAAATCGAACTGAAGGGTATTATTTTTCTTTTCTTTTCTTTTTTTTAATGTCACAAACCATTTCTAATTCATTTCGTTTTATCTAATATTATTAAAAAATTCTCATTTTTTCTAACATCGTCAAATATTTCAATTATAACAAACTATTGAAAATGGATTCAAATGAAAAAAAAAACTCATTATTAATATCTATAATATTCTACCTTAATATGTGTGTGTGTGTGTGTGTGTGTGTGTGTGTGTGTGTGTGTGTGTGTGTGTGTGTGTGTGCGTGCGTGCGTGTGTGTGTATAATAATTGAAATTCGTTTTTCACAAATAATTCATGACGATTTATTAATCGATTTTAACGGACGATTTTACGTTACGAAGGCCTTTCTTATTCTTTTTATTTCTGAAATCGAAGAGCCATTAGGAATAGAGCTAACAACTTCGTAAATTGATGTCTCGGGACGTCGATGAGGTTTGCGTTAGCGTTTTAGGTTAATAAAACTATATTTATAGAAAGAAAGCGAGCACGAAACGGAAGCAATAGACAGGATGGAGGGTAGTTGGCAAGAAAAGGGTGGGGGAGGGGGGTGGTCCCAAGGGAGAACCACCTTTCCATTAGACGCAAGATTGATTTTGTGAGAGCTCCTTTTCCTAACAGGACCTTGGTGTATATATATATATATATATATATATATATATATATATATATATATATGTACATATAAACACAATATATATATATATATATATATATATATAGCTTGCAACTAGAAGCACTAATGTGATTAAAATAATCTTACGATAATCAAAGTACAAAACACTACTACCGTCTCCTTTTCTAGATTCTTATTCGTTTTAATCTATCTCCCGTGTATCAAGATAGGACCTTTACTGGGACGTACATTTGAGAATACAGGAAGCTTAATCGTGAAACAATAGTTTAAAATGAATCTTAACAAATAGAAATGATTTCTCTTTTAATTCCTAAGATAAGATAAAAGATAAAACGATATAAAGAGAAAATGATTTACGGAAGGTCTGATTAACGATCTAAAACTTCCTAATTAATGTTTCCGTACTGTGTTTATATATATATATACATATACATACGTAGGGAGATTGAATCTGTAATATTTTCGTTTTATTTACCGTACATCCAGAAAAATAATGAGTTTTGCGTTTGTATGAATTATCTTCAGTTTGAGATCGTGCGAGAACTAAGTGTAAGGAATTGCTATTATAAAAGGTATATATTTATATATTCTATATATATATATGATATATATATATATAATATATATATATATATATATATATATGTATATATAAGCGTACATGTATAGATAAGCATATGGATACATGGAATAAGGCTAATAAAAGGAGAGGGGAATAGATCGGCATTTGAGTAATTACTTTCATCCGTCACACTATTTTTATCGTCTTATAGTAACGTGATAAAGTCGACCAGCAACATTTAGTCGCTATAAAAATTGCATGCACCACGATAAGCAATAAAATATCGAACGGCTTGTACGCTGGACCTTACCTCCGTATAATTTATGTAATTTGTACAAGTCCGATTGGAGTAACGTTTAATTACGTTTCTACGGTCTGTTTTAACGCTAAGGAATAATGCTCGAACGAAGGTGCAAGTTTAAATACTAATTTTTTAAAAGTAAATCTCTTTCGAGAGAACACAATCGAACAAATTTCTAATCATTTTCTAATTTCCATCTAATCATAACTCGTTAAAGGCTAAATATTATCTCGTTAATCGTAAAAATATTCCTTCCCCTCTTCATTCTAATTAACTTTCGCACATTGTCAATTCTGCCAACGTTATAAGTCATTTCCTTTAATAAATGATTCCTTGCTCAATAAAGAAGGGGGAAAAAATGTAATTGCCCGTACAATTGAATTCTTGAAATTCGTTAGGCACGTTACTACTTGGAATTCAAAAATCACTCGGGTGTAATTTGCACCATGCAATTTGTTAAAATTGTATTTGGCAAACGAAATCCATCATCCAATACAATCGTTCTATGCGTACCCCTACATACACAAACGTTTCGATGTTTCACCTTACTTTACAGTAGAGATAGGTATAATTGTAATATCGCATCTTACGTATATAATATTTTTCTTTGAGAAAGAGGTATTTATACGAATAAGGAATCGTAAGCGCGTACGTGTACCATACGAATGATTGATGCTCACGTCCATTGCGTAACATTAAAGCGATAAACACGGAGAGAATTACGAAGACTTAAACTGTGTTTTACGGTGTTCAACGTTGAAACACGAGAACTTTTTACATTTTACTTCTACGATGACACAATGCACTTTGCAATATGTTCCAAGAGGTCTCCTTTCTTCTTCTCCTCTAATTGAAAACGGCGTTGCTGGTTGATTGGAATAAAGTAATTAACCTAAGCCTATCTGAATGTTTTGAACCTTTTTTCGTGTAACAGCAATTGACATTATGCGTTTTAATAAAGCGAAAAAAGTAAATTATATTTAGATATTAATGAACAAAAAAAAATATATATATACACGCATACAAACAAAGAAACACACACGCACACGCACATATATTTTATATACATCTATAATTACGGATTTAAGTATTCATGTAATTAAATAATACTATATATAATAATAATAATATATTATTATTATTACTATATTATACTATATTAAATAATAATAATATATATATATATATATATACCCTACCTAATTCAGAAAATGTATTACATTACTGTACTATATACTACATACATTATAGTACTACATACTATAATATAAATATTTTTATATCTGTACATAAGTGAAGATATTATACCGTACGAATACATCTGTATCCAATATAACGTATATACATATAAATATATCTACGAATGTTGCTTCGCCTATGGATTTACTTAAACATTATATGAAATCAAGATTCATTAAAATCTACAACAACATTAATTATAATACCGATATCTCGTCGAGTATCTTGCCAGTATCTCTTCCTTCTTATCGTTGGCTAGAATTACTGGTAAAAAGATTGCTAGGCAGGAAGTTGGAAAGACGCAAAAGGAAGGGCCGCAGGTTCAG
Organism: Dolichovespula sylvestris; assembly: GCA_918808275.2. Classification (NCBI taxonomy): domain Eukaryota; kingdom Metazoa; phylum Arthropoda; class Insecta; order Hymenoptera; family Vespidae; genus Dolichovespula; species Dolichovespula sylvestris. The sequence continues at coordinate 1,851,463 of OU964963.1, read as the reverse complement.
CGAGGCCGTATACGAAGGGGTCGAGCATGGTCGCTCCACCCCGATGATTGCAGGTTGCATCGGCACGCCTTCTACCTGGCCAGACATTTGCCTTCATATCATGCACACACTCTCTCTCTCTCTCTCTCTCTCTCTCTCTCTCTCTCTCTCTCTATCTGTCTATCTGTCTATCTATCTATCTATCTATCTATCTCTCTTTCTCTCACATCATACACACATACATATAAACTTACAAATACATGTATCACGAGTTCCGTTCGTCTTCCTCCAACAAGAAGAGTGCCCTTCGTCCAATTTTCTTGCACGAGGAGCCTTAGTTGCGCCCACCATAATCATATGTTGGCAAGTCTACTGCATCGTTGCATGCACTCCAACATGGCCGCCACACATCGCATCGCATCAGACCGATATATGTACCAGCTCCTCACTTCTATGGCGTTTCTCGGTACTTCCCTTCTTTCCTTTATTTCAATCGTCTCTCTCTCTCTCTCTCTCTCTCTCTCTCTCTCTCTCTCTCTCTCTCTCCATCTCTATTTCTCGCGCGTAAACAATTTATGTATTAGAATTGAATAAAGTTTTATCCGATTAATATCAACCTCGGTTTTAATTGAAATAGAATATGTATGTGGATGTGTATAAATTAAAACGTTCCATGGTAAGGGAAAGTTATCCTTATTTAATATTGCATGAAAGGAGAGAGATAGAGAGAGGGAGAGAGAGAGAGAGAGAGAGAGAGAGAGAGAGAGGAACTAAATATTAAAATTAAAGCTCAACGTTGTTCGCTCTACTACGACTAAACTATGACTGCCGCGAAGAAACAAAACTCGCGAGACTGGAATGTAAGTAAATGCGTATATAGGGGAATCATATTCTTGTTTATATAACATACAAATATAATCGGCGTGTTATATCACGTGTTTACGGGAGCGTTATCTCACTATCTTAACCTTCCCAATTTTTTTCTTTCTTCTATTTTGTTTAGTTTTGACGATGAATAACACGTGGTCGAATGTATACGAATAAAATGATTTTTTTCTTCTCTCTATTTCTCTCTCTCTCTCTCTCTCTCTCTCTCTCTCTCTTTCTCTCTCTCTCTCTCTCTCTCTCTCTCTCTCTCTCTCTCTCCATCTATTTATCTATCTATCTATCTCTTTCTCTTTCTCGATCGTTCGTCCTTCTGTTGTATTTTCTCTCGTATCTCACTTGCACCTATAAAACTTTCCTATGCTAATTCTAATACACCCAACGTGTCTGAGGATTTTCACGAGTCGCTAAAAAATGCAGACGATCGGTTCTGACGCTTGAGAGAGCTGAAGAGAAAGAAAAAGAGAGGGAGAAAAAGAGAGAGAGAAAGAAAGAGAGAGAGAGAGAGAGAGAGAGAGAGAGAGAGTGGAGAAGAAGAAGAGAGTACGTAATAACACAGTGGGTCCTTTCGTGGTAGAGCTTTTGCATAAAATCGATGCCAGATTATGGTTCGAAGGCACTACCCAAGAGCTGAATATCTATCCCTAGCTGTACTCACGAGAGAGGAGCTCGTCCCTCTGCTTAAATCCTGTCTATGCGATCCCTTCGGACGAAGGGACGCGATGATCCGTCGGCTTTGAACGAAGAAACTATAGATGTGTCTCATTTAAAAAGACTACTATGTAGGTCTCTTTTTGGGTATACATGTGCATGAATAACTTAAACATATATATATATATATATATATATATATATATATATATATATATATATATATATATATATATATATATAAGAATTCGATCTTTTTATCGAATCTCCGACAGATAAACCTGTACTGTGGGAAGTACTACCCTCATAAAGAACGCATCGACATAAGACCTATCTTTAAAATACAATTTTAAAAGAATGAAGAGAGAGAGAGAGAGAGAGAGAGAGAGAGAGAGAGAGAATCTATACGAAAGTAACTACATTATCTAAAGCTCAAACACCAAGCTGTATAATATACTGTGAACTTTGTCCTTATATCGCTAATAGCCCACATAAGCGGTTGATGGGACATCAAATACTAGAATTAAGGAAAAGAAAACAAAAAAAAGAAAACAAAAAAATAGAGAGAGAGAAAAGATAGAAACAAAAATTGCGAGAACAATTTGAGCTCTCGTGTTATGAAATCGTTCTTCTTCTTCCTCTTCCTCTTCTACTTCTTCTTCTTCTTCTTTCTCTTCTTCTTCTTCATCATTTTATTCCTTTATTTTTTTTTTTTATTTTTCTCTTTTTTCTTTAATACACCCTGAAACGATATTTAAGGAACATATCCCTGACTTAATATCCCGAATCATCGACTAAACTGTACGACAAAGAAATCAATTATTCCGGACAATGGACTTATCAGCGGACTAGAGCAGCTACTCGAATCGCTGAAATGGGCTTCCAGGGCAAAGTGGCGCGGAGAGGTGCGAAACATTTTGCAGCTCGGGCTTTCGGTCGATGCTTTCGGCCGTGGTTCTTGTTTTGCTCGCCGTTAATTGATTATCGCTCGTATCCGAGCACCGTACGTACAACCAAACGAGGCCCCAGACCAAAACCAAAGCATCGAAGGCCTTTCCAAACCAGCCAGCGAGCCAGCTAGCCAGCCAGCGAGTCAGCCAGCTAGCCAGCGAGCCAGCCAGCCATTCCACTTCGACTCCCTCCACTCGAAAACCGTGCGTTTAGTTCATGGAGTGTGTGCCTTTCCACAAGCCCCAGTCTACGCCCTTGCATAAATCTGTAATGAGCCATGGTTTACGGGGATTCCCTTCTTCTTCTTCTTCTTCTTCTTCTTCTTCTCCTCCTCCTCCTCCTCCTCCACATTCTCCATATATATATATATATATATATATATATATATATATATATATATATATAATTATTCGCCGAACTATCCGTAACAAATTATCCACTAGCCATGAAACAGGTATTTTCTTATTCACTTCGCCCGATGAATAATTTTTCGCTCGTTATCGAGGACATTACCTAATACCACCGATCGAACCCACTAAAATACATTTTAGTCCCCGTTGGATAATCTAATCCATCGGCTGATTTTAACGACGAACGAACATATACATATATATATAATCAATGATTGAATATTCCGAAATCGACGAACTCGTTTTCTAATAAGAAAACCCGAAGCAATCGAAAATTCTCTCTTAATATCTTTTTATTTATTTATTTATTTTTTTTTTTTATTTCTCCCCCTCCCTCTTCCTCGACTCGTAAAACGTTCTAAGTCGAGCCTATTCGCGATCCATTGTGATTCGCTTTGTTTTAGTACGCGAAAATGTTAAAGGAATTGCTAATTTCGTGAAAAGTAAAACGATCAGTTGTAGTATCCAATTGCCACGACCGGAATAGTCTCCTTCTCTGGCTCATTAGATTTTCTACCTGTTTCTAAACCGGCCGTAGTACAAACGAAACCGCCTGCCCTTTTGAACGTCTCGAACTCTCGTCACTCATTTTTCATACGTTTACATCATCGCTTTACCGCTTGGTTCTCAATGTCGGAATTAAGAAAGAAGAAGAGAGAAAGAAAAAAGAAAGAAAGAGTGACACGAAGAGAAACGGGAGTGAGACAGAGACAGAGAAAAATAAAGAGAGAAAGAGAGAGAGGGGGGGAGAGAGAGGGGGGAGAGAGAGAGTGAGAGAGAGAGAGAGAGAGAGGGAAAGAGAAAAAGAAAAAGAAAAAGAAAGAAAGAGAAATCGTTCTCTTCTGGACAAGGTTCGATCGAGCCAGTTCTTTCCGCCCTTTGTTCTTCCTTCGCAAGTTTTCTTCCTCCGGCTAAAGGCACGAACACGAGGGAAACAAAAGACAAATTACACGAGACGGCCATCATGTGACCCTTCCCACCTGTCTATACACAACTTGCTCGAAGAATAAGAGGAAGAGGGGGGAATGAGAGAACTCCGAGGGAGGACAGGTAGATTTCAGACGATCTCTGGTCGCGTGTGGACTACTTATTCCAGCACGCTTCATCGTCTGCTTTCCCTTTGCCGACGGTCGGTCATTATAGCTCGGCATTGATCCTTAAACATCGGAAGCAAAATGGAGCTTCGTTGTGTGAACCCTTCGCGATGAGATAAATAAGATCAACGACATTAGATCGTCCCCATTTGATCTAACCTACGGAAAATCATGTTCTCTTACACGAATGCGACGTGATTATATTTAAAAAAAAAAAACAGAAATAATAATAATACAAAAAAAAATAAACCAGCTGCTTAATTAAATCCGTTCCAAGCGTTATTATTATTATTATTATTAATATTATTATTATTATTATTATTATTATTATTATTATTATTATTATTATTATTATTAGTATTATTATTATTATTATTATTATTATTATTATTATTATTATTATTATTATTATATAATATAAATATTCCTTTCGAGCGCATCGTTTTATTTCGTTTAAAGGAACAATCGCGAACTAGTGTCACTAGTATCAAGTACATACATACAAGATATTTTCGTTTCGAGAAAGAAAAATATCGTGACCTACCGAAAGTAAGCAAATGCCGACTGCTCTACTTTCCTGATGAGTGACGAACTGTTTCGTGTAATTATGCGATTGTGATTTTAAGAATTTTTTCTTTTTTTTTTTGCAAAGTACTGACATTCAGTCTAGATCCTACGTTCATGATATATATATATATATATATATATATGTGTGTGTGTGTGTGTTTATATATATATATATATATATATATATATATATATATATTTCATCTAATTTGATTCGAATTAGACGAAGAGCGACTGTAAAGAAGAAAAAAAAATTTAACAATTTTTAAATAACAATAAAATAAATGTCCACAATTAATTATTAAAATTATCAACTAATATATATTCATCGAAATTCTTCGAATACGTCAAATAATTGGCCATTCGCGCTAAGAAATAAGAAACGGTTGACAGTATTAAGAAATGTGAGCTCTATTTCGGTGAGGCTATCCATCGCACCTTGCACACGATCCTGTCACTCGACGGTCTACGTGTCGGCTATCACCCAACTAGTGTACGTCATCTCTCAACCCCACGCTTCCAGAAGAATGAAATGCTAACTGATATTTTCGTCCTTACGTTGAAAGACGAGCGGCGATTACAAAGAAGCAATTTCTGTCACGTATCTTGATTGACAACTGCCACTCGGTCGTCGTAACGTTACAAGAATTTCTAACATCGACCTGATAAAACTTTTATTAATAGTACATTTCTGATTATAACAATTGTATTTCTTTTACCGGTTAGATTTATAAAAAAAAAGAAAAATTAAAACTTAAAAAATAAAAATTAAAAATTAAAAATTAAAAAATAAAAATGATCAATGCCGTGATTGCGTGATTAATGACGATTGAATAATTTTATACGAATAAACGTTCTACAACAAAAATGTACTGTTTCGCGTGGGCTGACAAGAACGAATCCAAATGCAACGTAATTATTACATACATATATATGTGTTGATCATATCGCCAGGAATAATCCAACGAAAAGAACGGAAGTGGAATTTAAGGGATTAAAGTCATGACGATAGCAATTTGAATGTTAAACGAACATTAAAATTCCACGTATAGTCGTATTGGCTCCCAAGAGAGAATTTCAGAGCTCCGACCATGATCGACCGATTTCATGTGTCTTTATGCTATGGAAATATCTACTATATATATATATATATATATATATATATATATATATATATGCCTGTTTATATACATATAAATACATAATTTGTATACCCTCACACGTATTCAGTGTGTGTGTGTATATATATATATATATATATACACATATATACATATATATCGAATATATCGTATATGTATATCAGCCCTTAAAAATCGAAGAGTGTCAGATAACGGCAACGCGAAATGCATTCAATAGGCGTGGAATACTGGCTGATTGACAGGTCCGTCCAGCCAATCGCGAGACCGAAATGCTGATGAGGCCCACGTCAATCATGCTTTCATCTCTCTCTCTCTCTCTCTCTCTCTCTCTCTCTCTCTCTCTCTCTCCCTCTCTCCCTAACTTTCTCCCTCCCTTCTCTATCTCAACCCTCGCTCTGTGGAAATACCACGTGCGAAGTTAGCCCCGTTCCACGAACCAACCAACCACCCACTCACCCTTCTTTTTTCCCCTTTTTGTCCTTCTCTCACTGACGTCTATCTTTCTCTCTCATTTCTCTTCTCTCTCTCTCTCTCTCTCTCTCTCTCTCACACACACACACTCCACTTTCTTTCTTTCTCCAACATCGCCCTCATTTCCGTTTGTCTCTCTCTCTCTCTCTCTCTCTCTCTCTTTCTCTTTCTATTTTTATATAGTCTCTCTTTTTCTATTTCCATATCGTCTGTCTTCTTCCTTCTTTCTTTATTTCTCTCTCACACCGACGAGAGACCCCTTCTCATCCATGCTCGGCCCATCTCCACCTTCTCCAACTCCCAACAACTCTCATCCCACTTTCGAAGCACCCTTCGGGGCCACCCTTACATCCGCTTGGGGTGCTTCAGCATTTTGGACCCCGCCGTTAGACAGCCCTTACACAGAATGCTCTTCTCCAGAGCTGCACCTCGTATCGCACTTTTTTTTACTCTCGATACGGCGACGCGTTGAAAAAAAAAAAGAAAAGAGAAGGAAGGAGAGGGGCAAAAAAAGATATCTAACACCCTGCGTAGGAACAAGCTATTGGAGAGAGGGATTCCAGGTGTCGAATAATTACACGGCTATACGTCAAAGTTTTTCTACTGGTATAGAACGTAAAAAAACTATGGCAAGTCTTTTCTCCTCGGGGAAAAATGTTTCAAGTTGTTCTACAATGACATCTTTTATCTATAAAATCTTTCATTGCGTATGTATATACACTAACGATATAATATTATAATCTAAAAGATTCATAAGATATAAAACTTACCATCGATAATCGTATCTTATTCAAAGGTTACCGAAAGTTATGTATAAGCACAATACCTAAATCCATTGGTGTAGGTCACGCAAATATAAATTTGAAAAAAAAAGAAAAGAAAATACAAAAGAAAGAAGTAACATATCTCGTTTACGTGTGTATTATCGCGAATAATCAGGATAGAAATTCATTTCGTTTGAGCAGGAATGCGTCGAAAGGAAACGATTGAGTCCGTGGCGGTAATGGCTGCTCCCCGTAAATTCCGTAATTACGTTCGAGGACTATTAATAATTGTTGTGTGTCTCCCAACCGGAAATTAGTGTTACGTCATGCGATCTATCGAAGTACAAGTAACCGTGGGATACTTGCTGGCTACTTTCTATGGTCTACCAAGTCTCTCTTGAATACACTGGCCCCCTTTTGCTCCTTGCTACTTTGCTTCCCTTATCCCCACACCCTTCTCCCACTAACACCCAACTCCTCCTCCTCCTCCCCCTACACTCTCCACCCTCCTATTGGCGAGACACCCTAGCTTCCCCTTGTTATCGCGAGACAAGTTTCTTGCCTGATAACAATTAGGAGGTGTTTCGCATCGACACGGAATACCGACGGTTGGGAACTTGCCCAAAAGTTTCTAAGGAGTCGAGAGACCCTCGGCTATTGCTATACCACAGGTACATAGACACGAAAAGCCTTCGCTCCTTCACTGTTGCGATGACGTAGCCTCCTTCACCTCCCTTACGTCCCCGAGATCATTAATTAGATAACTATTTATCTCTTAAAATCTCCGATAAAAACGATATGAAGCGTCGTACGTCTTGGACGATATGAAGGATGTAAGGAAGGTTGCTAATCGCTTCCGGAGATATTGTCAAAATTGTGAATTTTCTTGAACGGAATTTTTCTTGTTCTTTTTTTTTCTCTCTTTTTTCTTTCTTTCAGAAATTTTTTTTTTTTCAGATAAAAAAATGTTTGCCAAACTTCGATTACAAATACGAATTATAAAAAAAATTTATTTTGTCACGCTTAACGGAGAAAAGGAAAGAGAAGAAGAAGACGAAGAAGAAAAAAGTGGGACGAAAAAAGATAATCACTATTATTTCTTTTCTTTTAGAGAATGGTTTGCCAAGAAGATTGAGGACGGCTTATACGAATACGCAATTGTTGGAATTGGAAAAGGAGTTCCATTTCAACAAATACCTTTGCAGGCCACGACGAATCGAGATAGCGGCGTCGCTCGATCTGACAGAACGTCAGGTAAGAATGATATTTTGTCAACCAATCGAGGAATCGTTAAAATGCGAAATACTCCATATTATGTTACTGAAAACGTCTTTCCAGCCTTTTTACCTAGAGAGTAATCGACTTCGATCGAATTAAAACATTACAACGTTTTTGTTTCTAGGTAAAAGTCTGGTTTCAGAATCGCCGTATGAAGCATAAACGGCAAACTCTGAGTAAGGAGGACGGCGACGAGAAGGATGGCTCAACGTCCGATGGTATGGAAAAGTCTAAAAATGAAAAAATGTTAGGTATCGATGCCGAGGAAAAGAAGAGCTGTCACAACTGTGATATTTCGGGTGTCGGAGACGTCGGTAGTACTCTCTCTGGTGACGTCAGCGAACTTGCCACGTCTGGTAGACGAAGTAGCAACAGCAATAACAACAACACCAGCAATAATAATAATAATAATAACAATAACAATAATAATAATAATAACAATAATAATAATAATAATACGCCGACTGCAACCAACAACAACAATAGTAATTCGGTATTTAATACAAACAGCAACGGTGCCAGTAGTGTCGGGAGCACGAACAGTGTTTCCAGTTCCCTAGAAAAGATGATAGTCGACGATGACTCCAGGTCGCAAGATGGTAGTGAAGTGACATCGCCGAGCGTCCCGGCGAAGAAACTCTCCAACGAGATTAGGGTCAAGGTCGAAAGTGGACACAAGAGTCCAAACGCCACTAAACAAATTTCCATTAGTAAGAAGTCTCCGTCCGCGAATTCAAAGGACATTTGTTCTGTAAATAGCAACGGTGTTCTTCTTGCTATGCCCGATTCTACTGTCAGTACGCCGGTCTTACCAGGACAAAGTTCAGCTAGGAGTCTGACACCTTCGTCCACGCCTGGGACACCGGCATCCGTTCAGCTTCAACAAGGAAGTCCGCTTAGTATGCAACAAACTCATACATCCTATATGCAAAGACCACGGAGCTCTCCATCATCGACAACGACTATAATGCAATCGGGAACTATGTCGCCTCATGCTGTCAGAAGCATGGCGGCAAATCAAAACCATTTTCAACAACAAAACGTTTATCAACCTAATCTCGGTGTGGATTACAGGAACGGCGTATCGACGATTAGACAAACTGTCCCTGCGGTGGTTCAACAAACGCAATCGCAGAACAATTATTGCACCAGGGAAAGCTATCAGCATACAAGAATTCCATACACCAACGATGTACATCCGTACAGGCAAAATCAGACGGTTGTTTCGAGAATGAGCCATGTGAGAATGGCCGGCGGTAGAAACGTATACGGTTCGAACATGCAATTTCATCAGCAACAAAACCAATACGGCAATACTGCCGACTACAATGGATATCCTCAAAGCGGAGCAACGTATCATGCTTCCTATCATAGAAGCATGCAAAGCGGAGGTGCTTACAATACCGCCCAAGGCTATACCAATCCACAAGCCGAACAACCGACGGAAGGATATGGAAATTACGGTTATACTAGTACCGGTTATCATCCCAATAGTGAGAATCTTACACCCCACAGTCATTCCAATGTGTCTACCCAAAGCGGACAACATTATTATAATGAAATTCCACATCAGCAACAGCAACAGCAACAGCAACAACAACAGCAACAACAACAACAACAACAAACGCAACAACACCAAGCTGAAAGTTATGTAGCTCATCCGCCGTCGATGCATCCCACTTCAGGCGATTACCGGACCAGTAACAAATGTCACCCTAACGCTTACTACGAGCAAACCAATCAGATCCACGTTCATCAGGGTGGTGAAGCTTCCAATATACCAAATAGTTACGTGTCTTCGCCTGATCCTTTCCCAGCACCCGGAATGACCACCACAGCGACTGCAATTGCCGCGGCAACCGCCGCTGTCATCACGCCACCCGGTAGCACGGGACAAGCCGACGGAAGTGCGGATTATAACAATTACGGCAATTTTTACGGTGAACCCGTTCACACGACTGCACCGCCACCGTCGGCCGACAACAGTAATAGTTCTTCGGACTTTAATTTTCTCAGCAATCTCGCCAATGACTTTGCTCCCGAATACTATCAGCTCAGCTGAGTCCACGAGACTGAGAATCCGTGTCAGCTCGACTGGGCCGACGAACAAGGACTGCTCAATGTTTTATATTAACTTATAACTTGTGATTTGTGGACGTATCATCTATCGATGCGAAGAGAAAGATATGCGCTGTGTTTATTATTAGAATTGGTGATATGGTATCGGTGATAAATACGAAGTTAAAAGTTCTTTGTGATTTCCTGAAGTTAACCGACTATTTGCAAACAATTGAGATCGACGATATAACTCGATGAACGATTTTAAAATCTGTAGATCATCCGTTACTATATATATATATATATATATATATATATATATATATATATATATATATATATATGAAATATATTTGAAATAATCCGAAACTCCAACTTGGATATTTTCTGTCTAATTAAAAAAATACGCAATTGATAGGCAGAATAATTTCGAACGCGGGTATACACATTGTATATCCTCGTATGAAAAGAAGGAAATAAAATATATATATATATATATATATATATATATATATATATATATATATAATAAAAAGAAAAAAAAAGATATTGAACGATGCAATTTTAAATATGATTCGCGTTTATGATTATTCGTTGGTGCACGTTTAGGTTAAATCTATTCACTATACCTGTTTATATCGTCATGCACTATATTTAGCGAATAAATCTAATCATTGCGTCCAAGCTAAGAATTTGTTCAAAATACAGGGATTAATATGTTACGTTAATTCTGTTATTTATTATTAAGAAGAGTACCGAAAAATGCAGGCCTGTAAATACATTTTAACGTTAGATAATCTATATGTTGTATTTTTAAGCGTTTCGAAATTTATCCTGGCCAACTTGTTCTTTATTGTTCTTTAACATTAGCGAATAGTTCAATGGCCGAGTAGAGTAGATGAGAGTGTTGATTTGACAACGAATCTTTCAATAAAATGTGATTCGTTCGTTACCTTTCTATTTCTTTTAAAAACTTATGAGACGGTACTGATTCTAGAAAAAAAAAAATGTTAACTACATATAACTATCTATACTAAATTCGGAAACATCGACTCAAAGCATGTAAATAAAACGAAATATTATTATAATAATAAACAAAAAGGGCCCTGAATCAAACCCGACGTTCACGGCCAATCTCGTGAATAATTTGAAACGAGACAAAATAGTGCAATGTTTTTATAAATACCTTTATGTAAATTGTATCATAATTGGGAGTTTTAAAAGTTTAAGGCTGTAACACATAAGAAATACAATGTAAAGGTAAAATAAAACAGACGCATATATATATATATATATATATATATATATATATATATATATATATATATATATTGTAGTAAATGATTATGAAGAAAAAAAATAAGCAAACGGAAGATATTCAATAATACATAAACGCTTTTCTCTAAAAGAGATTTTGTTGAAAAAAAAATAAACAAACAAACTAATCATATTTCTAACATCTTTTTTCCGGGATAAAGTCTAAATACTAAATAAGTGGTCATATATATATATATATATATATATATATATATATATATATATAAATCGGCTTTTACATCTCCTGATTATGCTTAAGTTAATTTAATTTGATTCACGAACTATGTATACATTATATTCAAAGTGATTGACGTTGCTGCTATTAATCGAATTCTTTAAAAAATGTTTCGAAAAATTTTATTGTTTAACAATGACAAGATGAAATGAGAAATCTTTTAATCGCTATATATATATATATATATATATATATATATATATATATATAGTAGAGACTATGTGTCTTAAAATAGTGTTAAGTCGATCACTGTAAATCACTGTGTCTATCGCTCACGTAACGAGATAAAAACTGTACCTAATTTTTTATCCAACGAATTTATTTAAATATCTAAATATGTATTATGTTGAATTATCTGACGAGACGAACGAAATGAAACGTTATGGAATTGAGTTAAATTGTATTTTATATTTGAACGACATCTTGATAGATTTTATGTTTCGTTCGTAATATGAATATTAGCAAGGAAATAAGAGAATATACAGACACACAAACAGACAAACACACACACACACATAAACGCTGTAAATTGATAAGCAATAATTAATTATGCAAACGTGTATATAACACAGAAGATGAGAGAGAGATGACGATGAGATACGTGTATAAAGTATCGTGATTCTCTTCATGATCACGCTTAAGCTAGTGTGTATACGCCGACGGATAAGAGAATGAATGAATGGAAAAAAATACTACAGTTGCGACGGCGAATAAAATTAATTGAAAATGGACTGTAATTGTTTAACAGTACATAACTATAGCGTGAATCATCGAACCTATCGAATTAATTAAATATTATTTTATTTTATACACGATCTCATTATCGATTCAGCTTTATATATATATATATATATATATATATATATATATATATATATATATATACGTATATATGTATATATATACGTATATATGTATATATATATATATATGTATATATATATGTATATATGTATATATATATATGTATGTATGTATGTATGTATGTATGTATGTATATATATATATATATATATATATATATACATATACGTTCAAGCACACGGAAAACGTTAACGTAAAAACAAACATGATGCATTTGACGTAAGATTTGCATACGCGCAATTATTCGTTATTTTTTATGAAAAAAAAAGGAAACAAAATTGTTTTTTCGGGAATTCTCCGTGACCCATACGAAAAAATAACTTTTTTCTATACTTTTTTATATTAAACAGTTTTTCTCTTTTCGCCTTTCTCGCATTTGAGCTAATTATAAGATTTACATACGCGCGGTCTTGTCTTGATTTTTATTTTTGGAAGAAACAAAAAAATAGAAAACAAAAATTTTTGGGCAAACCCTTTGGGCCATAAAAGCAAAACAAAAAAATTCTTTCTATAATTTTTTCATTTTATATCAAACGAACCTTTTGACTCTCTTTACGTTTTCGTCTTTGTCGAGTATTAACTTATTGTCCAAATTATCTAATTTATTAATCCCCGAAAAAAACTAAACATATTGTTTTATCAATTATGTGAAACATATATAATGCAATAATCAACGCAATATTCTCTATCAGTATTAACTATTATCTAAATATTTTTTAGTCGTAATTTTTAATTTTTCGTACGCTCAAACGGCACACTCTTCTTGTGATTATTTCCACCTAAATAAAAGTATCGACAAACGCATGAACATACTTTTCTTTGTTTTTTTACACGCACACTTTACTTTGAAAAAAAAAAAGAGAGAAGAGAATTCTTTCTTTTTACTATTAATATAAACAACATATTCGTTACGAATTCATTATGACGCAAAACTTAATGTCAAAAGATAATACGCTTAAGTACTTACTTTGTTCTCTTTGTGTGTTTTAATTTTATTTTTTTTATTTTATTTGCATAAAAAAATATATCTATACATATATGTACATACATAAATCTCAACGAACGCAATAAAAATTGTTTGCTGTGAAATAATTCAAAAGGAGTTTATCGCGCTCCATTAACTTTATTCTTTATTTATCGAACATTAAAAAAGCGTTTGTCTTTCATAAACTACGTATATTATACTTAAAGAATCATTGTATATAAAGCGCGCGTATGATAATCTTACGCACACACACATATATATATATATATATATATATATATATATTGTTTATTCATTCCCTCAATTGTATAATTAAGTGTCATAGGCGATGCCTCAACACAGTAAACAAATGTACAGTTGTTCACTAACACAATTATCAAATACAAGCTCATAGCGAAACTTAAAATATTGATATTAATTTATTTACCCGTTGTTTTTTATATACAAAGATGTGTGTGTGTGTGTGTGTGTGTGTACATCACTCGTCACTATTAATCCTTTCCCATAAATATATGAATAATATATGAAATAATTAAATACAAACCAAAACAAAAGAAATTGTTAAAATCCACCATTCGGATGAATGATAATTAACAGTTTTGTTATTGTTTAATTGCAAAGAAATAATTGAAAGTTAAAGAATAATAAAACGAAGCAACCGGAAGGAACGAATTTCAACGTTCCTAGGAGGAAAGCGTGATCCTGATGAAAGAACTTCCCAACTGAAAGCGCGGCCCCCAGAACGTGCGTGCGTGTGAGTCAAAATCGTACATGGAGACCGTGGCACTAGTATGTCGGTAAGGAAAGTGACGATGATGGATGAGCCGAAATATCGGTGCAATCGAACCGAAATATTATTTTTAACGCGTCTCATATGCCGCGTTAGGATCTTCCTGCATGCGTACTGTCACGTGAAATTCATTTTCACGATGAATATAGTCGAGCGGAAGGACAAAAAGTTTCTTCTTTCTGTTTTCCTTTTCTCTATCCTCCTTTTTTTTTCTCGTTTTCGTTGTCGTTTCACTTCGCGAATTAATCGACGAATAGGAACACACCAACGGGTAAGGACGCGAAGAAATGTGTAAAATTTCAAATGACGAAACGATTCTCTTTCTCTTTCTTTTCCTTTTTTTCCTTTTTTTCTTTATTGCAAATCAATTCAACGATCACGAAGAAGAAGAAAAAAACAAGAAAGAGAATACCAAGAGCAGAGAGATTATTCGTTTTGGAATTATACCTGTGACACTTGGTCGAAGTCAAATCGACAATCAAAGGTTTCCATAAATCGTCTCGTTTAGAATTATGCAAACAAAAATCAAGGAAATTCGCGAACGACGCTAACGTAACAAAATCACGACAAGTCGTACAATAAAAGCAAATCCGTACGTGTATAACGTTAAAGTACATACGTAGGTAGGTAGGTAGGTTGGTAGAAAGATATACAACGTACGCGGAGAGGTCCGAAGGTAGGACGGAACGTCTGTGTCAGTGAAGAGACTGACAATGATGGATGACCACGCGTGATGCGTGTGAGTCAAGCCCATACGACGCCATAGGCTTCGAGGCTCATATGTGGCCTTCCGTCCCGACGAACGCGCCGTTCGAACTGTTGCTATCGTTGCATCTGTGCAGAGAACACACCCCACCGAAACTCGAACCCCCTGATCGCCCTCAAACGTCGCCCTCAAACGTCGCCCTCCGTTGCCGGCCTCCACCCTGCATCGGCTAATTTCTCGATGCTATTAACTTTTTCTCCTCTTTCGTACTCTCCTGCTCGACTGAGAGGGAAAAAGAGAGAGGAAAAAAAAACGAAAGAAAGAAAAAAAAGAAAGGGGGAAAAAATTAGAAAAGAAGGAAGAAAAAAGGAAATGAAAGAATACGAAGAAGAAGAAGAAGAATAAGAAGACCCACAGAAATTGAAGCTCTTTGACCTTTCTCTTAACAATATTCTTTTTTTTTTTTTGTATTTTCTTTTTTTTTTTTTTTCTTCTTTTTTTATCTGTCGTTGCTCGTAGCAGTACCATGGCAAACACGCGTATACTATGCGCGACAGAATATAAAATAATAGATCTGCAAAAATTGAAACTCTGCAACGACGACGACGACCGATTTTCGATCAGATCATCGGATTATTATTTATTACTCGTGTCATAATTATAAAAAATATTCGTCTCCGATTAAAATCCGCGTGTTCGTTGCCGTATTTACAGATATAATTTAGTAAATAAGAAAGTGAAATTTCGAACTTCTAATTTTCTCTCTCTCTCTCTCTCTCTCTCTCTCTCTCTCTCTCTCTCTCTCTCTCTCTCTCTCTCCTTATTCCTATTCGTATGCAAAATCTCGATCATGAAAGTTTATCGTCCTCGTACTTTTCGCAAACGAGAAATCGATTTGTCGATTTCAACGAGGAGGAAGCAGAAAAAAAGGAAAGTTCTTTTTTTTCTTCTTTTTCTTTCTCGTTCTTTTTTTCTTTTTCTTTTCTTTTTTTTTTTACGACGAAATCATATTTTTATCATGGGTCGCGCGGGACCGTTGGCTTTTGCTCGTATCTGAACAGTCGAGGGTGGACTGCGGGATTCCGCAAAGAGTCAACGGTTAGTATCCCCAACTCGTAGGATGTTTGGTATCCTCCCTCCTGCCCTACCGTCGAGACCATAAATCTTACGATCGTCAAGGGACGACTCATTCACGCCACTTTGCTTTCCAACCGATATCAGCCGACCGAAAAACGCTCCGAGTTCTTTCGAATTCACCTTCGTTTTCTTATCTCCTCTCTTCTTGATAATTATCGAATCGTCGGATAAATCGGAAATTTCCAATAACGCTCGACAATCGTGATCTCCACGCGATCATCCAAATCCATATAAACTCAATTGAAAAGGAATAATTATTATGATTGGACTTATAAATTTTTTTTCTTTTTTTTTTCCCCTCTTTCTTTCCTTTCGAACACTTTCGTAAAATTCTCGAATCAGTATCTTAAACGTAAAATCAATGAACACGTATAGGACGTCCTATCATACTGGAAGAACCCTCGATGATCATGGCCTCGAAAAACGTAGCACCCTTTGGCATTACCCTCAAAGATTTATGAAGCGTACCCAATCGGGAATAGCCCTTAACCCCTTTGGCCAAGTCGCAAAATGCACGGAACAGAGTGTCTCTCTCTCTCTCTCTCTCTCTCTCTCTCTCTCTCTCTCTCTCTCTCTCTCTCTCTCTCGACTACCAACTGAAAATCGAGATCAGTCTAAAACCTATGAGACTGTGACGAAATTTCACTGACTTCATTCCATAAATAATTATTAAAATGTCTTTATATATTAATATATATCCCATTGTTCATCGAGAATAAATATTTGTCTGTTATTAAAAAAATTAATAATGTCTCATACTTGACAATATCGTTTCGCACTTACAACGCGCGTGCGATACACGGATAAAAGAGATTTTTGAGATTAGTTTAGAAAACGGATAAAACAATTTTTATATTAAATAGAGAACACCGATCAATCCAACATTCTATCCAACATACCGGAGTTTCCACCTACCGGTAATAATGTGGCTATATTAAAAACCGAATAGAGAGAGAGAGAGAGAGAGAGAGACAGACAGACAGAAAAAAATACGTGTCAAACAAAAAAAAAAAAAAAAGAAAAAGGGACAAAGTCAACGATTGGAGATCTCGATCGATTAATAGTAATCGTCGTATCGACGATGAAGAAACGGCTCATGGAAGGCTCGCGAGCAACGTCGATGCGTCGTCGTCCTTCGTACTCTTTCCTTTCCTTCGCGAGCAGAAGAGAAATGTCGTTAACGCTTAAACATTAATAAATGTAGATAGAGAATAGAGGTCGTCCGGTGTAGAGAAGGCACACAGGTAGAAAGAGAAAGAGGAAGAGAAAGAGAAAGAGAAAGAGAAGGAAAAAGAGAAAGAGAAGAAGAGAGAGAGAGAGAGAGAGAGAGAGAGAGAGAGAGACGACCAGTGACTAAGTGAAGGCAAGAAGACGGAGCCACGCTGGCGGCTGCTTTTGAGCTTCGGTTTGTCATGGTTCGCATGATAGATGGAGGAAGCAAGGCACTACTCTCTATCTCACTTTCTTTCTCTCTCTCTCTCTCTCTCTCTCTCTCCTTCCTTCTCTCTATCTCTCTTTCTCTCTGCATGGCTATATACACGGTGTTAACTTTTAACCACAAGGACACCTTGCAATCGGACCGCAGCCTGTTAACTTCTTACCACCTACCGCAAATAGAATCTTACGGGCGACTCGTGGTCGCATTGTCAGCGAATAAAAACCCAAGAGAAACATCTCCCTCTGTCCCTCAGTCTCTCTCTCTCTCTCTCTCTCTCTCTCTCTCTCTCTCTCTCTCTCTCTCTCTCTCTCTCTCTCTCTCTCTCTCTCTCTCTCTCTCTCTCTCTCTCTCTGTCTCTGTCCCTTTCTCTTTTAACGCATCTTACGACAGTACGTATTCACCCTTCCGATAAAGACACGACCTTGCGCTGCCCCCCTCTGCCTGCTAATGAACCTGCGATCTTCCACTTCCTAACTCACGACCGTTATCCTTCTTGACCTTGACTCCTAAAGAGAATTCCACTAGAATTCTAGTTTCCTTCTCTCCCCCTCCCTCCCTCCTTTTGCTCACCCTTGAAGTGTAGTATACCTGCATACTCTTGGTTTTACATAATATTTTCTCTTCCTTTTCTTTCATTTTTTATTTGTTTGTTTTGCTTATTCCTTTTTTAAATAATTTTAATATTTTTTTACGAGGAATTAGTTAATACCAATCCGGCTGTCGACCACTTTCGTTTACTCCGCAAAGACTAGCTCGAACATGCACGCACGATAGTTACGATGATTAGTTGACTCTTGTCACGGCAGAATTCGAATATTAGTCGAAGTTGGACACGCCTTCATCGATTTATTATTATCGCCATTATTAATCTCTCTCTCTCACTTTCTCTCTCTCTCTCTCTCTCTCTCTCTCTCTCTCTCTCTCTCCTCTCTTTCTCTCTTTTTCTCTTTCATTTTCATTCTATTCATTCCTTTCCCTCACATTGGAAATTTAATTTCTCGTAGATACCTAAAGACGGGATACTTTGAATACCCATATAAATAACGTATCTAACGTTTCAATAAATTGTAATATTACAATTATCGTATGTATAAAGGTAAATGAAATTGATTATATGTTAGAAAATGTTATATAATCGTAAAGAACGTTTTTAGTAGTCATCGTCCTAGCGAGGAAAGAACAAAAGTTATACTAAACGGTCATTATTTGAGATTTCTGCTGATAATTCGGCGAGTAAAAGACCGTGGCATATTTTATTGTGAGTCCTACGACAAGCATAGCTCCCTGTAAAATGACTAATGATGTAAGCTGAGTGTAAAGTGAAGCGTCTATTGATTCGTAGACGCGTAAATGACACATCTATCGGACTACCGAGGCCCACCAGTCATGCTGAGGTTTTAACTCTTAAGGACGAGCAGAGGGAGAACTCCCAAAGCAGAGATCTAGACGACTTACCACCACTACCACCACCACCAAAGGTTATGGAACCGGTGATGATAAACGGTCCATACCAAACGGGATGCTGCGGTTTACAATTGCCCGGACGATATCCTTCGAATTAAACCACATTAATAATACTAATACTCCGTTAATTTCTAATGTCCATGAAATTGGATTGGTCCTTTCGAAATCCACAAGGATCCTTCCAAGGGAGGAATAGCTACTATTCAAAAATGACGTCACTCAAGTGTTCAACTAACAACAGGTGATATATCGTATAATATAACAGTTACGTAAACAGGTAAGTTACTATACCGCAATTTATGTTATGCGTTAAACGTGACGCGCGCGTACCAAGTTGATCGAATAAATTATTAAATAACATTAACAGACTGAAAATATAAATAAGCAACTAGACATATATGTATATTATCGCATTGCAATCCCATGACATTAGATATAATATTCGTAGTTCATCTCCAATTTGTTAATCCTCGCGTACAAATAGATACGCTCTATACCCCTCCCCCTTTCTTATAATATGATTATTAAATAATTAATCACCCTAGAACTTGTTAATAATAAATATGACTGATTGATTTTAGCTCGATCTTTATTAGTATATACCTGCAAATAAATGATCTCTCTTGGGTCTTCAAGAGATTCAAATAGTTCCCATTTCGTTCGAAAAACATTAATCATTATACGCAATACAATGCAGATGATTAATATGTGATTTACATCGTTAAAGTTTGCGTAGATGGAAACACAAATATCATTTTTCGTGATATTCATATTCGTCTACTTATGATACGCATTGCTCTCGATAGAAGAAAATATAAGGCGTTAATAATTAAAAGTCTGTTCATCGAAAAAACAAAGTCGACGAATATCACGGAACGATAGAAAACGTGTTTACTTGTACTGGTCGAAGAATCCAATTAACGTCCCCCATACGATTTGACCTTACGAAAATTGGGTCGACGATCCACTTGGAAGATTAATGATTACAATGATTAGTCTGTAGATCCTGGAGACGGACACCTTCTATAATTAGCCAATTCATGATCCCTGTCAATCAATCGCCTAACTAAAGATTATTCATAGAAATGTTGAGCAGTTAAAATAATTTCTTTTCTTTTTTTTTTTTTTCTTTATTCACGTAGCATTAGACGATATATCTCGATTTCGATGATTCCTCATTTAATCGAATTCAAGTAACGATCGAGAAGCTTGTAAATAACGCAATATAAAAACAATGAACGGTCAGAAAAAATATTGTAAATAATCATTGATGATATTATTTAATCGGTTAATTTTTTTTCGTTTTTTTTTTTTTTTAATTTAATCATTTTCTTCGGTGTGAAAATAAAATTCGAAAAATGTATATTCATTAAAAATCGTTGTAAAAAGTAATCGAATAAAAAAAAGTATTTAAGAAAATAAGTTTCTTTATTGCATACTCCCTACCTTAAAATAAGTATGTATATCGCTTATCAGTCCGGAGATGCACAAGGTTTGTTTACGTATGTTAACATGGCGCCGTCATGTCCCCCTCCCCCCTCACCCCGCTCAACGAGTACGGTTGATTTATAGGCGGAGCATCTGACAGTAGATGCCACTCCCAGCAACGAAATACAACAGCTGTTTCATATCCCCAGCAACACTTATAGAACGTTTTACGAACGTGCGAAGTGACATCTCGTGAGTATTTCTCACAATTGATTGCAATCGGTAATTAAATATCCAATGTCGATAAGTATGAGAACTACCTTTTTTTATCTACGTTAAGGCTTCGATGTTTAGAAAGAAGTCAACGTTTAGGAGTTCGAAATATACAAATTTACTCCTAATACGGAAACAACGTTATTCTTACCATTGCTATGAATTAGAAAATCTTCAACATCGGTTTATATACAATAACGAGAAAGCGCAATCGCCTACTTCATAGAAACAAAACGTGTATCGATCAAGCATATGTATGAAAATCAGAGACAGAATTATTAGAGCTTCTTAGCTTTCACCGCAAAGTTTCAGGGACGCTACTGCACGAAACTTTTCTTTCCAGATAAATATCGCAAACAGCGTTCATGCCGACAGCCAGTCCAGACCGTAATTCTCGATCGATTTTGTTGAACAATGTATGATTTTAAAGATGAATGTTTAAGCGAGGCCAAGCCTTTATTGAATTTGTGGACACAATTTTTTTTTCAAAAAAAATAAAGCTTTTTAAAAGAATATGATGATAACGTCTCATAAATAAATGCTGCATTTTACCTACCGCGAGCCTGTAATATGCCGTTCAACGACATTACTTATCGATCGACTTTTTATCGACGGCACTCATTTACCGACAGCCTATTAATCTGATTTTGCTCAGTACTGTTATGATTACGTATTAACAAATTTTTATCAGTTATTGCACTTTGGCTATTAAATATTAATAGTATTTTATTGTTCTGAATTGTAACTCAGAGCCGATTTGTTTGGCACAATCAAATTAAACTATCGGATAGATAATAAAATAAACGCGACAACAATGTTTCATCATTATTTACATTTACGATTCTACCAATTTCCATTGTCTCAAATACCAAATAAGTATAGTTAGTTGCTCCATATATTGACGAATGATTAGAGATCGACTCGTGGATGAATTTAATGTAATTGTCAAGAGTACCATGCAGCACTGTTGCACTCTACATTTCCTCGAAAAGCTCAGGATATATGTGCCCTACTATTATCAACCGAGTAGTCGGTAAAACAGAATTATTATAATCTTTACTGATCACTAAAACTTCTTATTACCGACTGTTCAAGAAGTAAGATAAATACAATATTATTACCGACCAGGTAGTATCTCAATCGGTAGTTATAATATTGAAAGTTTACATTTATAGTCATTCCTTTTTTTTCTACCAACGTTAATGCATTCCTACCTTATCTATAGAAAAACCTACATGTGACTTTCTATTCTTTCGATTATCGGTAAAATCTTTATTTTCCATACGTATTACCGAATTCAACTTCTCGGTAACAATATAAACCGAATGAAATCTCTTTATCTATACATCGTATCTTTACATTTTACCTATAACGATCGCTGATATACTATGGTAAATTGTTAAAAAAAAGTTCGATATCAAAAGTTTGGACAAATGATAAGAAAATATTTTCAATTATTATAATCGAACAACAATCGGTAAATGTGATCTTCGTGTCAATCATACAACAATATACCGAGTAACAAACCGAGTAATTGTCCCCAATCTACTAATTAACAAAAATTATCAATTTTAATATAAAAATATCTTTTATCATTTGAATGCAAATATTCGATCGTTGTTATATTCCACGAAATTACGAAAATTATTATAAAACAAATATTGAGAATATTATTCGAATCATTGCACAAATAAAAATATCTATCTGAAATGTATGAAATGAGGAATAAACGTCATTTGATAGTCGAATAGTATAACGAAAAAGAAAAAAATAATAATATATACGTCAATCTACGTAGATGTGTCGAAGCGTCAGAAGTATTTCTATTAAAAGGGATTTCTTAATAGAAACTTTAAGCAGAAGTGGCAGCATCTGCGAGGACGGGGCATTCGGTGAGTTCGACCTTAGCGGGGTACACAGGGTAACACCGATCCCGTGTTGACGCCTGAAATGCTGTCCGATCGATCTTCGTCAGACTTGATTTCGTAGCAGTACAATCAGCCAGCAAATAGAATTGTACGTTGCTCTACCAGAGAGCCTTTCTCCGAAAAACTTCGCAACTGGCGTTTATTGTCATCGGCTACTCCTGAATTTCATCGGCCGGTTCTCTTTTTTCCTTTTTCGCCGTCATATAGATTAACAACTATACAATGTTAATGGAATCACCATTTTTAACTGATATTACGGGAAGATAAATATGAAATAATATCATTCCGAATTGGAAATTACAGGCAATATAAATAATTTCACGATTCGATGGCAAATAATTGATATGAAACTTTCAAAAATTAATAAGATAAAAAAAGACGAGAAAGGGAGAGAGAGAGAGAGATAGACAAACAGACAGACAGAGAGACA
The DNA here is from genome assembly GCA_918808275.2 of Dolichovespula sylvestris. Classification (NCBI taxonomy): domain Eukaryota; kingdom Metazoa; phylum Arthropoda; class Insecta; order Hymenoptera; family Vespidae; genus Dolichovespula; species Dolichovespula sylvestris. The sequence goes on along the minus strand of OU964963.1, from coordinate 1,828,218 downwards.
GAGAAAGAGAGAGAATTGAACTGGTAACTACTCGACGGAAATCAAGCATGATTTCTTGTACGATGAATGCAAGACGCAAGTTTTATCGCGGGGCATGATCAGCTGACACGCATAAGCGGCATGATTGATCCTCATTGTCGGCTGGCCGACACTACTATATTTACCAACAAGGCGTCTCTCTTAATTAAAACGTTACAGTCCTTACCGGCAAACCGGAACCTTGCTAACGTGTCAGGACCGGCTGACGTCCACGTGTACGTTAATCGCTGCTTAGAATTATTGGACACCTCGCGCATTTCCTTCCTCGCAATGACTAATTTACATCGATCATTTATACACAATCAACAAACGGTACCATTAAACGAAGGACGATGGACGATCGTAGGATCATCCGTCAATACGAAAATATCATATAAATCAAAACAAAAGGGGAAGCATCGTAACGTTCGGTACGTCAATTCGTTTAAAAACTTATCTGATAGAACTTTGAAAAAAAAAAAAAAAAAAAAAAAACAAACAAAAAAAGAAGAAGAAATCGATCGTCTCTGAAATTCCCATTTAACATAAATTTCTGTAATTGGAAAATATAATATATAGATTAAAATGAACACCAAGGAAGAAGTCGTCGAACGAGAATATCTATCCATCGGAGAAGGACGAATTTCTCCCGTTTACAATCGATCGCGATCACGATTCGAATTCGACGTCGGAAATGGATTCAAAGTTGAAAGAAATATCGTCGAAGAAAGATTCCTCGATCGCATATCCGATCCGTAGCTATCATCGGTGAAACGTTCTCTCCCTTGTACCATAGGTTTTGGCAGGAGGAGGACAGAAAATAGAACGATAATCCCCGATGGATTTACTCGAGGCTTTCACATTGCCGGTAAAAGAAGTAATGGCAGAATGGTGTGGCGTTAGCAGCGTCGTCTGTGACAGTGGCGGCAGCAGCAACAACAACAACAACAACAACGGCAACGGCAACGGCAACGGCAATGGCAACGGCAACGGCAACGTTAGCACCAGGAACGGGGCAGCTTTACCGAGCGAAAACGATCCATCACGAACGTGACAGCCTCCCTCCTCGCTAGAAACAACTAACTATGACATTCTTCTCGCTGCCACTGCTTCCTCTTGCCTTTTCCACTAGACACGTACTTCTCTATCCGACCTTTCGTTCCTCCACGTATTTCTTCCCTCTCCTTTTTCTCTTTCTTTCTTACATTTCTTTCTTTCTTTCTTTCTTTCTTTCTTTCTTTCTCCCCTCTTTCTCTTTTACCGTATTCACCTTCTTCCGATAAGCAATCGTGTGCTGATTAATATCAACCCAACGACGCCAACTCGCTTCCGGTACGAATCCCAAAAATATAATACATACATACATACATACATACATACATATGTAGCTACTAACCTACGCGTTCTCTCTTTCACTTTCACGATCAGTCCGATCTAAAAGATAGATAACGTCAAAATCGTCGAGATTCGCCTTGTCGTTTAGATATTTTTCTTTTCTTTTTTTTTTTTTTTTTTTTTATATATTATCGGTTTGAAATTTATGTAACGAAAGATCAAGGCGTTGCCATTACAATACTTTATCATTTGTTAATAGATCGTACAAGTACAGGTATCTTTTTTCTTTCTTCCCCACCTCACCACTCTTCGCCAATAACTCGATAATGTTAATAAAAATGGATCTATCCATTTATGGTCCCAAAGAAATAAAGTAGTAAAGAAATAATGTATCATACGTTATCGTATTTCATTAGGTTTTATTGTTAGTTGAATAGTAAAAAAAAAAAAACAAAAAGAACTATCATCTTTATACTTTGTACCGTCCTGGCGCATTAAATAATTCTTTCATAAGGCACTCGTAAAAATAGCAATAAAATCTTAGATCAACGGGAGCAAGTTATTTGCATCGATGATGACGACGCTTAGAATAAACGGAGCCGTTTATTTCATCGATGCAAATCTTCCATGATACTCGTAATAACGTAATCCAGCGTCGTCTATCGTTAACGACCCATATCATTTTATCACGTTAAATTTAAAAAGAAAGAAAGAAAAAAAAAACAAAACAAAGAAAAATCAATACAAAACAAGAAAGAAAAGGCAGTAAACTCCAAGTTCGAGCGTATCCGACGAGCACTGCGGAACGATGTGACGTTGCATCGGGAAAGAAGTTTTGAGGTCGGTCATGGGAGGGGGAGAGGGAGCTAAAAGAAAAAAAAAAGAAAAAAGAGAGAGAGAGAGAGAGAGAGAGAGAGAGAAAAGAAAATAAAATAATAGAAAGAAAAGGAAAATATAAGGGAAAAAAGAAGTGAAGAAAGAAGGTAAAGGAGGGGGGGGGAAAGAAAAAGAAATGAAATTTTGGAAAATTCGAACGGTTGGGTTGCGAGCTACAGTGTGGTGGAGTGGAACGAGGTGGCGGGGAGGAGGAGGGGGAGAGGGAGAGGAGAAGGTCGTTGAAGGTGGTGGTATTGGTGATTGTGGTGGTGGTGGTGTACGTGCAAATTGGGTGGCTCGATCGTGGAAAGACGTAAGGTACGTCGTCGTCGGCACAGAGTCAGAGTGTGTACTTACTCAGCACGATATCCTGGGCTACGCCGATGGGAGCGTGCTAATGGCTACTGACATGCAGTTTTGATGGATCGCCCCAGCACTCTTCCTCCTTTCCCACTCCGTAACGGCGAAATATGCGGTTCTCTCGCGATAGTACCAACCTATCTACGAATGAAACGAGAAGGGTAGGAGAAGGAGGAGGAGGAGGAGGAGAAGGAGGAGGAAGAGAAGAAGGGGGAGAAGGGAGACGGGAAAGTAGATCGGAAAGGAAGGAAGGAAAAGAACGGAACGAAACGGAACGAAATGAAACGGAAACGAAACGAAACGAAACGGAACGAAACGATAGGAAAGGAAAGGAAAGGAAAGGGAAAAAAGAAACGAAGAAATGAGCGAACTCTAGCTGCAAAAATAAAAGATTCCCTTACATATATACCGTGAGCCCTTAAAACGAAAATGTAGCTCAAAATATTATAGAAATGCGAGAGGTGAAAAGATACGGTGATCCGATTAGAAGATAAAGAAAGTGATGAACGAAGAAAGATCACTTTTTCACTGCGACAAATGAGTTGAAATATATTCCGTAATACTTCCCTTTTACCTTTCTCACTCTATCTCTCTCTCTCTCTCTCTCTCTCTCTCTCTCTCTCTCTCTATTTTCTCCTTTTTTTCTATCATGCATTAGTACTTCATTTATGAAACGGTACTGATAATGCGACCTTAGAGAAGGATCATGATCGAAAGACAGACCATTTTTATTTATTCTTCTTGTTTCTTTCTTTCTTTTCTCATTTATTTTTTTTTTTTACTCAGAATCTCACGATCATCGTCATTAGGTATTAATCAAATTAACAAATAGTAAATGGCATGTTAAGATCAAGTGTTACTAGTGATCGATTAACAATTACGTAATTAATTAATTTCGACAGATCGACGCGTTGGAAATGCGAGTATTTAGATGAAAAAAGAACTTAATTAAGCTCGAGATGGATTCGTTGATATTAAAATTAATTTTGATAATTTTCGTGGAAAAAGTCAACATGTAATAAGTTCAATTCAGCATCGTCCGAACGGTAAGATTAATTCTAATAATAATAATAATAATAATAAAAATAATTATAATAATAATAATAATAATAATAATAATAATAATAATAATAATATTTCTACAAAATGCTGTAGCGTTTCAATACCCTATATAAATCTTGATCTTACAACGGGTGGCAAACAAAAATATAGAAAAGAAATGTTATTATAAGAGAGAAAGAAAAAAAGTTAAATGTGCGTGAACAAACGTTGAACGATTCTAAGATGGTGCAGAAACATCGACAGACGGTCCAACGACATACCAGTATCCACGTTGACGTATCTGTCCCTAAGGATATAAGCCTGATCTTGGTGCCTAAAGGAACAGGCATACCTCCGTAGACCGAGAGACTCGAAATTTCCATTGACAACCTGTTTCATCTCCACCCACTCTACTACGCCTTCTTCCTTCGTCGTCGTTTTCTTCGTATTCGTCCTAAACAGTACCGAGTCCTGACCTCGAGTTCTTTTTCTTTTCTCATTTTTTTTTTTTTTTTAATTATTATTCACCATCTTCCTAAGATCACGATCAAGATGATGTACATTTCCGAAATACGTTCGATCATTGACATAAATATGTATACACATCCTATTGACTCATTAATTTCTAATAACAATTAACGATTTATAATATATAATTAATAGAAAAAACAAACGATTTATGCGATCACATCAGTCAATTATGTCGGATGTCCGCATATACGAACAAATGTCGATATCGAATCAATAAAATTATTCCACTATCATAATTATTCCTTCGACACGGGGATAAATTATCGTTTATAAATTAATAATTTCTAACACCAACATATAGCAGTTATATAGAAAAATCATGTATTATTTTATTACACAACTGGTTCTCTTTTTCTTTTTCCAAAGATAAACATAAGTTTATATATACATATATATATATATATATATATATATATATATATATATATTCTGGCTTATTTTTGCTTGTATGTTCTATCGCGAATGAACACGGAAAGGGACCGAGTCCAGGACGTTGATTTTGAAATTTCTCTAAACTTCGAGGGAAACTGCGAGCTGGTTACATGTTTCGGGGGTTTAAACGCGTGACTAGGAATACGAATCCTCGGGGACGTGAGGAGAGGTCGACAAAGTGTAGGATCATGTAGGTATCTCCGTCCGGAACTCCCCTGAGACATCCGAGCCTACTTGGTCTAACGTACCCACGACCTGAAAAATTCTCAACAAAATACCTACATCATAAACAGTTGCTTCCTTCCCTCTCTCTAGTTATAGTTTATCTATTAAAAAAAGAAAAATTTAAAGAAAAAGAGAATTAAAATGTTGAAGTAACATAATTAATCATATGTTTCTTATATGTATCAGTAACTATGAAAATGAGATATAATAATTGAAAAGTCTAATTGAAGAGTCTAAAAAAGAAAAATGAATTTATCACTTATAAATTTATTGTTACATCCATTTACACCGGCGTATACATCTGTGTGCGTGTGCGTGTGCGTGTGCGTGTTCGTGTGTATTAATATAATATATATATATATATATACATATATTATATGTATATAATTATAATAGTAACTATATCTAATTATTTCATGATAGATATTATACCAGGAATTATTAATCATTATTCTAAATTAAATTTAATAAAAAGAAAGAAAAATCTAAAATACATATTTTTCAAATAAATTCGAATTTTAATTAAATTAATTTCAAACTCTAATATATGCATGATATATACATAAGTATACTATTGAATTAAAGTTACATATACCCACCTGTCTGCAGTATATATTTATAATAAGAATAAAAATAAATTTGTATAAAAAAAAAAATATATATATATATATTATATGTAATACAATATATAAACAGTTAACATAATAGTTAACATATAAGTAAGATAATGAAATTATAACGAAGTATCATAACGATCAGTTTCCCAGGCAAATATATCTCTAATTGTAGGTACATGTATGCAAAATAAAAAAGAATATAATTTTTTGCATATACCATCTACAATATATGGGTCCATCAAAAAGATATTCGAGTTGGGCGATCAGCTCGAAGACGGAAAGAGTTTCGGACTTGTTCCTGACACGCCAAAGAAGAAACGACGTTGCGATTGCGGCGATGACTGTCGAAAACTCCGAACCGACAGCTTCGGAACCGGATCATTATCTTTTCGGTGGCATGCGCACTTTCTCATGCGTCTTCGAGGAGTATTAATTAACATTACAGATAAAAATCTCGACGCACGACCAAAGTCGCTCTCTTACTGATTCGGTTCGCAAGTACCGTTTCATCAATTTCGTCTTACTGCTCCTGCAATTCACTACTATCGAGATCATTTTACAAGTGACTCTCTTTACATTGTAAATCCTCGATGTTACACAAAGTAAAATAATTAATCGTTCATTCGAAAGGACGTCACGAAATATTGCACATTCGTTAAACCGTAGGTAGTGTATCCGTGTCAAATTTCCGTATAATTTAAAGCGTGTCCTTATTTTATTATATTAATTAATTAATAATGGTCGTCATTCTTTTCGAACGTTCTCTCCTCCCTTCACTCATATTCTTTGATAACGTTGAAAACTTATCATAAAAAAAGAAAACATTTTCATAGAGTGACGACTATCCGAATAAAAGTATATAAATGTAGAAATAGAAATGACATACACATATATATATCTATCTTTTATTAGCAAAAATATTTTCACGTCTGCTTTTAAATTCTATCTTCCTCGCGGACAGACACTATCATATTCATCGAATCGAACGAATTGGATTTTTAAAAACGATAACGAACGTTATCGCGATTTTTTACTCCTCTCGAATATTTCGACTTTATATCGAACAATACGTTTCGCCAAACATTGACAAACGATGCGTAATGATCGTGTTATTGACATTGACGAGCAAATCAGTTCTCACCTTGCACGACATCGTCATCGGTATCGCGCGAGAGACAGACAGACAGACAAACAACGAGAGAGAGAGAGAGAGAGAGAGAGAGAGAGCTCGATATGTTAATATCCTTAGACCACTAGAAACCAGTTGGGACGAACGAATAAAAGAGGGGAAGGCGGAGGGTGGGGAAAAATAGAAAAAGAAGAAGAACAAAGATAGCTCGTTGCCATCATTATAATACTTATTATCGTCGAATATTATACATTCGCTACCTATCAAGAATCATTAATCTAAATCCAAAGAGATATATCCCTATATATTCCTCTTATACTTTCTAATAGTTCGCTATCAGCTTCATTTACAAAAAAAAAAAAAAGGAAAAAGAAAACAAGAAAGAAAAGGAAAAAAGAAAATTATATACGAGATCTAAAGAAACATCATAAACCTGTAGAAAGAGACATAATCGTAAAACCTACTGTATCTAACGTGGATCTTATTTTACTCATACACACCGATCTTATTGCCTCTAACGAACGGCCAAAATTAATTTAACCTGGAATACGTGATTTTGAGTTTTCAATCTTATATCTTTGATACCGAAGAAAATAAAATTAATCAATGACCGTATATACATTGATGAAACAAGAAAGAATGAAACACACGCTTACATGGACATAGCCAAACAAAGAGAAAGAGATAGGCCTAATATATATATATATATATATATATATACACACACGCATACATGAACACGTACACATAAGTATACAGATACATATATCGATAGAGATAGAAAGGAGAAGATAGAGGAAGGGGTGGGCTAGACTAGATTTCCGCGTCATTACACCGCCGTGGCGCTGGTCCCCGAGTTAATTGAATGCAGCGTGTGTTGACAGGTAGGCATATTGGCAGGCAGGCAGGCAGGCAGACAGGCAAGCAGGCAGGCAGGCAGGCAAGCAGGCGAACAGGCAGACGGACAGGAAAGCTTGAGGATATGGGAAGAGAGAAAAAGTGAGACGGAAAGACGGAGAAAGAGAGAAAGAGTAAGAGAAAGAATAAGAGAAAGAAAGAAAGAGAAAGAGAAAAAGGAAGAGAGAGAGAGAGAGAGATGGAATACAGAAAAGATACTCGGTTCTGACCGAGAGCTTGGTTTGTGTCAGATGCGCTCGCGATATCGTCCCAACGTCCACGACTTCACGAGGCCGTGTACCTGTCATTTTTAGTGACCGTGTCATTCGGCCTTTACTTCGACTCCTTCGACGCTCTTCTTCTTCCTTTCTTCTTCCTCCATAGTCGCGTTCCTGACACCGAAACGACCGGTACTAAGTTGGTCCAATATCTCCCTCTCCTCCCTCATTCTCCCTTTCTCTCTCTCTCTCTCTCTCTCTCTCCTCGTCTCGTTCCTTTTTTTCAAAGATAACGCTGGGTGAACGGGCCTACCTGAACGCGAGCCACGCAGAAAAACGCGGCTAAACCCACGATATCTCTCGTACCGTCCTTCCAAACTGGATCTCTCTCTCTCTCCCTCTCTCTCTCTCTCCCTCTTTCCCTCTCTCTCTCTCTCTCTCTCTCTCTCTCTCTCTCTCTCTCTCTCTCTCTCTCTCTCTATCTCTCTCTGTCTCGCGATAAAAACGCGTAGATGAAAGACGGGGCCGTTTCTTATTTTCCAATTGTATTATTTATAAAAGGGGGAAGTGAGTGGGTGGCGAGGGAAAGGGAAAAAGATATAGAAATAAATTCAACCATCTCGAAATAATTATACGATAGGAAAGGAGAACAAAATTAATCTCGTAAGAGTCGATGAACAAATAATTGAATAAATTTTTATCCATCCGAAATAATAACAATAATTAGCGTACGTTAAAGTTCATTCCATTAATATATTTTAATATTACTCACATTTAATCGTTCAACGTTATTCATACATACCATACCTTTCTCATATATCTATAGTCAAGGTAGCAAGTAAGATTGGAACGGACACTATAGATAATTTAGTCTCTTCCCATTCCTGCCATTTCACGCATAAATCGTATCAACGTTAATCCGATAAGCTGGTTCTCTAATATCGTGTTTTTCCCCTTTTTCGAAATACACGAGGAAACCAATGAAAAATATCAAATACACTTACTCGAGTTTATCGACCCCCCCGTTGATTTACATCGCTTCGTATCTGAACGGTGCATCGGCAATATTACGGCTTATCTCGTATAATCCATATTTTTCTTTTTATTTTATTTTCTTTTTTTTTTTTTTGTTCTTTTTTTTTGATATTCATAGCGCATTATATTCCATCGTCACAGAATCTGAAAACGTCATTTCGCCATCCGACGGTACCTCGACTGGTACCGTTACCATCTCGAAACGCGATCGAGTTCATTTTTATTTATCATTAAATAACTATTGACAAATGACACTTTTCTTGATAGTTAAATGAAACGCACCACTCGAGCGATACGAACGTTCTTATTGTGACATACATTGTAACCAGAACAAATAACTTTTAACGTAAAATCATCGATCACTGTGACAATACAAAAATAGACGTAGAGAATTGAGGAGGTGGGGGGGGGGGGTCAGGGGAAAAAACTAGAGGGAAGGAAATATCGAAAACTAATAAATCGATTTGAAAAAACAAATATAAGTGCGATCTCGTTTTCACTGACCAACGAAAATAGATTAACAATATAATACAGACGTTCTCTTATCATCGTCGGTAAACATTATTTCGATCTCGGACTATCGTCGAGTATTCTTATTTAAAAACGGATTAATTCAGTCGCCTAGATTAAATACAATTTGGTTGTTCTTTTTTTTTAACGAAGTATTATGCGTCGTATCACGTCGTATCGAACAAAAATGCTTACGCGATAAGATCTGTCGCGAACTAAATCCTTAATAATTCGAATCGTCGAATAATAATTTTGTCCTCTTTGCGACAATGAGACGTCATATCTGTAGATATGATGTCAACGGCGTCAGACGTCATATCTATAGATATAGATATCAACGGATTCTTGCCAATAAATCGCTTCGATTTTTGTTTCTTTTGTTCGATCGAAGGAACGAAATAATAAAGAAGATAAAGAAGAACATTATCGGGCTTGCGTACACACAAGCGAATAGTTACAAATGTCCCATGAAACGCGAATGGTTGGGATGAATTAAAAAAATGTTTTAAATTAAGGAAAAGAAAAAAAACAGAAAGAAGGAAAGAAAGATAGAAAACGAAAAAGAAAAACGCGAAGTTATTAAAACAGTTAGATATTGGTACGAGGTGTCGAATTAACGAGTCGAACGAACGAAGGGAGAATATATATACATAGATGCGAAAGCCTGTTTACGGTTGAAACAGAATTACACGGCGGTACCAGCCACCCCTTGGCTCGACGCGCGTCCATTCATTAACACTTCATATCCCGTAGCGACGTGCTGGTAACGAGCCTGTCATAATTACGGTGCTAACTTTATTACCACGGATATATACGCTTCTCTCCTTCACGTTGGTATTATATCCATGCGTCATAGGTTAAATTCACATTCGCACCTCTGTGATCTGCCGCCTTTCTTAAAAACCAATAAATGCATGATTCCGTAATAAAATCCAATTAATTATACACTATTCTTTTCTTTTTTCTTTTCCATTTTTTTTTTGTTTTGATTTTTGTTTATCCTTCATCTCCCCCTTTTCCACAATCGCCGAAAAACTTAAGAAACTATTCGTTCGACTATAATATAACGAGCTATTATTTTTCATAATGGTAAACCTATCGATAGAACGACGAGTTAAATTAATGATTGGTTATATTTAAAGATCCGTGTCTTATTTAACCACTTTCATACTTATAACACTTTCAAAAGTAGGATAACTAGATCGAAATATGTATAAAAGAGTATTAAAGATCAACGTGACTTCAATTTCCGTTAATTAAAGTTTAAAGATCTTTTTCTTGAAATTATGAATACACACACACACACACACACACACACATGCGCACAGAAAATAGCTGAGTTTATAAATATACATATATCGTAATTATTTATTAATTGAAAGATTTCCCAACGTCCATCGAGCTTAAGATTGAATTTTAGTATGTCGCCGGATTAGATAAGAGTAACCAGTTTTCTACAGATTTGTTTTTTTTTTCTTGCAAACAGACGACCAGTCCCGAGACAGGCTGAACAAGCAGATCATCGTGTATTTTATAATTTTATCAAAATCGTTAACCTATCTATGCACTCATATTTTCTCTCTCTCTCTCTCTCCATCCCCCACCACCGTCTTTTTCTTTTTCCCTCTCTTTCTCTTTGAACAACTGCTAATAATACTTATTCAATATTTATAACGATACGATCAACAGCTACATAAGTATGGATTGCTCGTGAGTCAGGTTGAATGATACGGCATATCAAAGACTGCTAAGTCATTGCGTACCAGGCTACGGCTTTACCTTGACAACCAAATCCTTTTACAGGTCTTTCCATTGTTTTCCCTGTTGTCGTTCTATTCAGGTTAAATGTTTTCTCGTTTCTCACAGAAAATTCTACGACCATGGAGGAAAAAAAGAAGGAAAAGGGCAAAAAAGAAGAAATGAGAAAATTAAATACGTATATGATAAAATATAAAAAAAAAAAATTGAATCATAAAAATATTTTCACTACACTAATATGATATAGTCGCGTAATCCTCTTTTTATAGTAACCAGAAATCATCCATCTTTGAAAAAATAAGAAATAAATAAAATAAAATAAAATAACGAAAGCAAAAACTTGCTGTCCCCTTGATGATAATAACTATCTAAAAAAAAAATTATATCCCGTTTCTCTCTCTCTCTCTCTCTCTCTCTCTCTCTCCCTCTATCTATATATCTATCTAGGTTAAAATATATTTAATTAATAATATTGTATATACAAGTATATCCAAATGAGATCATATTTCTCGCGTAATAAGCTTTTACATTTCGACCCAGGTGACCTTCTACCGTCGCGATAGTAAGCAGGTTATAAACTTAACATAGCTAAAACATCGAGATATTAAATAAAAAGGTAAAATAAATAATGGATGGTAACATCGATATGAAAAATCAAACTCGTCGAATATATATATACATAGAGAAAGAGAGAGAAAGAGCTGGATATTCGAGATTAAAATGAACGCAGTCATCTATCTGTTCGGTTTTATTTGGAAAATTTCAGGAAAAAGGAGGAAATGCGTGCGACCCCAATGATATCCATGATGTATTTGTAAATGTATTCGATTACGTTCACATTCATGCTCAGACGGGGTCGAAGAGAAGCCCGTCCTGCAGTTAGAACAGCAATCGAGCGACTCTCATACGGAATGATTGATGACTTCATTGTGCGGGCTTTCCCATGTCCCTGGCTATGATTTCGTACGCGCGGCACACAAAAAGAGCCGAGCGCCATTTCGAAAATGGGCGGAATTATGGAAAATTCAGGACGGAAGATCGATCGGGCGTTACCATTCGCGATGAGATTTCCTCGTGTACCGATAGATATCCCATACCCGATTCGAAATTTAGATCTTTCGTTAAATAAACGAAATCACGAGAACGAGATTTTCAACGGGACCACAAACGATCTTGCTTCTCTACGATCTTTTGTTATCGAATAAAAACTATTGTAAAGGAATACGATCTCTCTCTCTCTCTCTCTCTCTCTCTCTAAGTTACCAATGTGGTACACTTTTTTTGGCTTTACTTTTACATCGCACACGTTTGCGTTCGTTGCGATACCTAATACCACGAAATAAAACCAATTCTTTTTTTGATGAAATATTTATTTTCAAGTTCGCGTGAAAAAAAGGAAAAAACCAAAAGGATAAAAAATTATGAAGACACGCTTGCAAGCACCGACGTTCGAGGTAAGAACATTTGCGAGCATCGACCAATGAATTGTTAAAAATTAAATAATAAAATACGTCGTACCTTTTAAAAGTTTAAAGGCGTGCCTCCTTCGATGAAAGAAGAAAAACGCGAGTACGTTATTCTCGGGGGAGTTTGCTTTCTTGAAATTCCCAACCAGGAATGAAGAAGAAGAAGAAGAAGAAGAAGAAGAAGAAGAAGAAGTCTCTTCCTTTTTATTTCATCGACGTTGTAACATTGACGTTCTTCTTGCGAAAAACCTACGAAAACTACAATAGGGGGAGGGGTGTTGGTTACCATCGCGATTTCATAAAGACGACCCTTTATACCTTCCTCGTGAAAGAACCTTGCGGTCGATCCTTGACAGACAGCTGTCCATCGAAGAGAGCTACCACCCGCTGAATTGTTGTGATTCGATGTTTGAACGACAAGAAGTCAGACGGCAAAGAATGAAGCTTAAGAAGCTTGACCTTTGAAAAAGTCAACGCAATTATTAGCGATCATCTCTCCATGCTGAGTTTTGCAAAAAAGCAAACTCTGTCGTTTTATGTGCGAGAAAAAAGGAAAAACGATCGCTCTGTTATATCGCTGATATCCTTTATACCTAAAAATCGATACCCCCAACAAATGTCCAATGAGATTTATTAAGATTTTCTCTCGCTGTTTATTTTATTTTTTGTTCCTTTCTTGGCCATTAAATTCTTTCACGTCAAAATCAATATACCCCTACATACATACATACATACACGTATCTACTCGTTTCAGCGCTATTAATTATAATTCGACATAAAGTTAAGAATTAGCGAACGATACGAAACGAAATGCGTTGATCAGATATTTGGACAAATTTGAAAAGAGATATCTCGGTTGTTAATGATGGTGATTTATCGATTCCGACGCAAATTAGCGTGAGAAAACGATTGGGATGGATGTGATATGTTAAACGGGTAGAAAAATGAAGAGAATCAAAAAAGAACTACGGGCAGCGGCAACGGCAGCGGCAGCAACAGCAGCTACGAGGACAACTCCAGTTCGGAATGACAATGCAGGTGCCCCATCCCATGTCAAATCCCAGCGTGGCGCCAACACGAGATATGTAGGTACCAGACCGAACTCCGACTAGTTCGTAATTGTTTAAGAGGATTAGTCAGAAACGTTTATCCTACCTACAAGGGGAAAGAAAAAAAAGGAACGCTGATATTTATCCCGGTATTAGACTCGACTAAACTCGAATTTATTGCTTCTTATCCTCGAAAATTCTTTTTTAGAAGTGTTCAACCGGCAAATCATACGCCTTGTCGTCTCTCACTACTCGTGCGACCACCAGCTCTTTTAAATCGATAATCTTTTCACAAAGACGACATCGCCAATCGGGGATTGTTTCGCGTCGGATTAATCTCGCTAAATTCGGATTTAACGTCGTGCAAACGAAAAAAAGAACAATTTCTCTTTACCTCGATAAATTTACAGCGGTTATCTGCTATAGGTGACAATCAATAAAAAGAAAATAACGATCGATATCTGTCTCAAACCGCCTAAAAAAAGCATAAATAAATAAATAAATAAATAAATTACCTTTTAGAAATACCTACTTGATATCGAAGCCTGATTACGCAGATCAAAAGTCAATCATAGATCAATGGACGGGCCGATCAAATTATAAAAAACAAACAAATAAATAAATAAATTGTTTCTATGAAAGTTCGCGGCAATCGTCACGTTGAATCGATAAATTAGCGAAGGCCCATTAAAGGATACGTGGAATTCTAAAATACGCGTGAACGCGTTGAATTAGAGGTATCGTACCTTGACGCAGAGTCGATCAAGATGAAGATTCTCCGAGCTGATTTTCGTAACAGGGCGGATGTCGCGGGTGGCCGCAGGTGGCGCCCTCGATATAAGCTTGTCCGACTGAACCGCTGATACGAGAACCGCGCTTCTTAAACTCTCATGGTGGAATGTGTCATCCTGTCACTGAACCCACATGGGGGTAGTAGGAGACGTCTCGTGGGCCCGTCAAGAGGTGCTCGATCGGCTGAACTTTTAGCCGCTCTCTCCGAGGGAGCTAAGAATGTCAATCGGATGTATCGCCATAATTCGAACGTAAAATAAATTTTACCCTATACGATCGGATACTTATCACGATCGGATACTTATAATATCATATATATATCACAATTTCTATATTCTTCATTGATCGAAAACTAACGTATACTTCGACGTTCTCGTACGTCTATTGTAATTTTTATCACTCGGATATTATTACCGTTCCTCTGTAATGTCACTGGAATAATATTAATTCTAAACGAGTAAATACGTTGAATGTAAAAACATACGTAGACACTCCAAACTCGATCAGAGAGAGTCCAACGTTAGAAAAAGACGAGTTCATTTCCTTGAACGTAATAAGAAACGAAATAGACGAATTGCACCTTACTAATCCAACTACCAGGTATCCATCGGTTCATTGTACTTACGTACGAAGTAGTAATTAAACGGTTTACGTTGGAAAGAGACAGGACATTGGCAAAAGAAGAAGGACAGGTGAGCCACGTATGCGACGAGATAAATCCTTGGAAAATAAGGAAAAGGGATGAGCGAGTTACCCTAAAGAAACGAAGCTAGGAAGACCGGTATAAAGTGTAACGGGGAGGTAGACTTGCCTTTGGACAGACTCTCTCTCTCTCTCTCTCTCTCTCTCTCTCTCTCTCTCTCTCTCTCTCTCTCTCTCTCTCTCTCTCTCTGTGGAACCGATATATAATATCCGACTACCTAGCTTGGTTCTGCGATAAGTGTCAACTGCAGCGCGGCAGATAAAAAGAATGAACGGAAAATAAAATCCACCGCGGGTGATCCATCATGTGGACGCGAACTTGGGACGCGCAGACTCGTAGTTGATTGGTTGGTACCGCCCACGTGGTACCACGTGACCCCCTACTTAAGCCACGCCCCGTGATACTAGGTAGCCGCCTGAAGCTAGCTACGTTCTCTGCTCCGAACGTTTCTGTCCTGAACCGGGGGGGAAATCATGGGTGTGAGTGAGAGAAAGAAGAAGGAGAAAACTTGGACACAGCAAGCCCCTGCGGGTCAGTCTCACCTGCGTGCAAGCTACGACCTAGCCAGTCCAGTTGAGCGGGTCTCCTCGTTCGCATCGACTCGCGCATAGTTTCTCGACGTAATTACTAATCCACACTTATTCATCGTATTCTTCATAATAACGATTGAAGAAATCGTAATTAAAGGTGTTTCGTGTGGCTCTTTCATCAATAGAAAATACATGCTAATACATTTTTTTAACTTGAAGATATGCCTTTATCGAGTAACAGTGTCACGTCAAGGAATCAGAAAAAAGAATCGTGATATCGATAAAGAATCGACTGTCCAAAGTGTTTTATCTAATTGGATGAGTTTTTCTATCTCAAATCGATTACTAAAACGTATTTGACTAACGTGTCTTCTACGATAGCGTGCTTATCGTTCTCGATCTCATAACTTTATTATGTTGACAACGTACTGACAAAAAAGAAACGTCGCGAAGCTATTGTTTTTATAAGATTTATCATGAAATATTACTTGTTGGAAAATATTACGATGTAGTAATCAAAGAGTGATATCGGATGGACTTGAAAAGAGCTTTAAATTTCTAATTAATCTTCGGTCACAAAGAAAAAAAAAAGGAAAAAAGCTACGTTCCATTAATCGGACTCCTTGAAGTGCTTTCTCTCTCTCTCTCTCTCTCTCTCTCTCTCCCTCCCTCTCTCTCTCTCTCTCTCTCTCTCTCTCTCTCTCTCTCTCTTGCTCTCGCTCTCTCCCTCTCTCTCTCCCTCTCTCTCTCTCTCTCTCTCTCTCTCTCTCTCTCTCTTTCTGAGGGTCCCAATTACAACGATGTAGAAAACATCTTAGTTCTCTTTTAAATCAAAAATTTCATCGACCATTCTTTACAATCTATGTGAACAGTGAAAAACAACGTGGTGGTGGACTGTGAGTCGTTGATGTATTCGTTTCATCGTCAGAAGGATGATGATGATGGACATGGGCATGTACGGGACCTACGGTAAGCCAGATTCATATCCCAACTACGTGTTCGCCGGTCAAGGGAATCATCATCATCATCAGGCTTCTACCGTCGGTGGACATGTGTCTGTACCACCATCACCCGATCTCGCACCGAGTCATTACTACCCTCAAACAGCAGTGGCTCCTTACTCATCATCGTCGTCGGAAAGTTTCCTGACTGCCGAGTCTGGTGCTTCGTCGAGTACGCCGCCTCAAAGTTTCTACTCGCCGACGGGAGCTGTACTACACGAGGATGGTACTACTACAGCGATCATTTCGTCGGAGAACGGCCTAAGTTATACCAATCTTGATTATGCTTCCTCTTCGACATACTCAGGTCAACAACAACAACAACAACAACAACAACAACAGCCACAACCACACCCAGGATCCCATGGTTCGAACGAACCCCATCAAAGTTACCATGTACAGCAAAACGCCTACAGAGAAGATCATCATCATCATCATCACCACCATCACCCACCGAGTCTTCATCAAACTGCTACCTTACAAACACATCAAAGAACGGAACTCGATTTGCACCAGCCAACCTCTAGTCATCATCATCATCATCATCATCATCCTCCTCCTCCTCCACCTCCTCCTCCTCCTCCTCACCATCGACATGAACCCGAATATCAGGTACCGGTCGGTGCAACTCCCAATTACGTTCACCAATACGAAGATTCTCTTCACTATCACGCTCCGATCAGACAGAACGAGTTCCCCGGACATCCTACAGGACATTACAAAGAAGAGAATCGTGATCCAACCTCTTATCACGCTCTTCCACAACCAGGACATTCTCACCAACAGCAACAACATCCTCATCCACAACATCCTCATCATCAGCAACACTCTCATCAGCACCAACAACAGCAACAACAACAACAACAACAACAACAGCAGCAGCAGGCCCAAGTACCTACTTACAAATGGATGCAAGTTAAAAGAAACGTTCCTAAGCCCGTCGGTAAGTGTATACTTTCATTGCCAAGTAAATAATGAACATGAACTCGAAGTTAAAACAGACGTTGATAATACTAAAGCTCCTTATTACATCAGCAAAAAAAAATGTTAATTAAAAAATATTAATGATACTTGATAATCATACATTTAAATTACTCCCGATTAAACACATTATTACATAAAACATGAAACTCGGTATATAATTCGATCATTAAAAACTAATTATCGATAAACGGTAGTAAACTTACATTTGCTTGCTAAGTATCAATAATTTAAATGCGCGGATGATTATAAAATCTGAAAAATGATAAATATGGAAATGTTTAATTAAACGGTAGTCGTACAAGTAAAAACCGATTTACTAACGCATATTCTAGTTACGTATCTATCTGCATGTGTATACATATATAACGTATATGTGTATGCGTGTGTGTGTATACATACATGTACTTTCTGCTTGATTTTATATAACAACGAACGTAGGTGGATATATCCTACATATGCCAATGAAATTTGCAAAAGAACGTAACGAACGATCCCACAAACGTATTACTTGAAACGTGCAAAGAATCGATCGATAATTACGAAAGGCATGTTTTTTTTTTTTATTTTTTTCTATTAGATAAAATATCAACTACGTAAATCGTTAATGTGAGAAGCAAATAGTTCATAGATTTTAATTCGATATCACAATGTATAACAAGAGAAAGAGAAGAAAAATATTTTTTTGTTTCTCTTATTGATTTTTTTTTCTTCTTATTTCTTTTCTTTCTAATAGACACATGAAAAGTGTAAGGAAACTTATTTACCTTTTTTTTATTAGAAATCACAGTGAAAATTAATTTCAAGCATTGAACTACATTCGTTTCTCTCATTAGCCTTTAAAATAAGAAATAACATAAGTTATTCATAGATTAACATAATCTTGAAAGGGTTAACATTCTTCTCTACAGAACAAAAATGACATGTCACTTTTTGTTCTTAGTATTACGTGTAAATCACGCACGATATATAATTTACACACACACACACACGGACATACGTACCTACTAATATCAAGGAGAAAAAAATAACAAAGGCAACGAAACGTATGTACGTCACATTTCACTTGTGTGTCAATCTTAATTGAACTCACCACCCAAGTGAAAAGTTCTCTTTAGAATCAGTCGATTAGGCTTCGTGCCTACGTCTGCGTATATCAGAGTTTGTACGTGAATTCGTGTAAAGTATCCTCAACGAGACGCGATTAGGTCATGTCGTTACTTAATCGACGACACGAGTCGAAATCACGCTTCCAAGAACGTAAGGCGTTCTTGAACTTCTAAACACTCTATTATTGCGTCTGATATTATGTTACTCGAAGTAACTGTAAAACGAAAAACGAAGGAAGAAGAAAAAATAAACAAAGAAATAAAAGAAATTAGAACGGAGTAAAAATTTTACAAATGACAACGACATATCCCTCCTAAATACATTCACTTAATTCCTATAATAAAAATAGATTTAAAAAAAAAAAAAGAAAAATTAGAAGGAAGTATCCACGTATATCTACAATAAAAAATATCAATCTGAAAATTAAACGATATAAAAAACAAAAAAAAATATAAATTGTTATCTATGTTCTACATTGTCCTACAATTGTTCCGTATTATCACATATAACAGTTTGACTACCGTTTACGCCTATGGGCGACACTCGTAAACGTAATAGATAAGATTATGCACACGAAACGAGGAACAGAAGATACTCGAGGTTTACGAGAATGTCCTACCCGGTACGATCATAAATCAAGCTTGCAAGCGCCGCTCGTTGAGTTTCTATCTCTCATATACAAACGTTTGCTTACGATAGATCTCGATACCTCTCGAAAGATTCAAAGGCGTATATACAAAGAAAAGAAGAAAAATACATATATGTATGTATATGTGTATGTATAGATATATATAAGAGAAACCCCCAGTTATGACAGTATATATATATATAAAGTATGACAAAAGAATAATTTTTACAATATTTATCACAATTATTTTTTAATTCGTATAAAATATATAAATGTGTGAGCCTGATGGTTATTAATTTGTTTAATTGAAAAAAGAAAATTAATTTCAACTCTTACATTTTTTTGACCCTTATACATTTGCACGCTTAACAAATCGACGCAGATATATTTTTAATTTAAAATTCATTCATCGTATTGTTTGTAAATATCAAAGATATCTAATCGCGACGATGATTTTAATCCAGTAAAAATATCGCGCACGCATTTAATAGAAAAAACTTTACATTTAGATAACTATGTAACTAAAACCGATACGATAAGATTTGCCATTACAATAGGGAATTCGTGAACCCGAATTTATCTGACAAAATAATGACTTCAATCGATAAAGATAAAATTATATATATATATATATATATATATATATATATATATATATATATATATTTATACATACACACAATTTTCGAATCATTTAAGAAGAAAATATTGATTTGACGAAAATATTGGTTTGAGGATTAATAAAACAAATAACTATTTGGACAATCTTTTAACATTTTCTAGATGAAATTAATTTTTATTTCTATAATAAAAATTGTGTTTGATATATATATATATATATATATATATATATATATATATATATATATATTATATAAGTTTCACTACATTGTTTTATTCAATAACGCTAAAGACGCAGATAATTATCCTGATTTCTATATTATTGCGAAATGTCTAGATTTAAACATAGAAAAAGAAAGTAAATGTCAAAATCTGCATTTAAATATCTAAATCAAAACGAAATGAACGTTTATCGACGGATGGTTCGATATTTAGAGATAGATAATTGAAGAAAAGATACATATATCATAGAAACGTGTATTCGTTGGCGCCAGACACAAAATAATAACGAGTTATCAAATCTATTCTACAGATCACCGATGAGAGAACCTCACATACGTTAATATTAAGATATCGGAATTAGAAATTTGAAGGAACAAAACCGGTTTAGATTTATAGCCGTCAAATCTTAAACGTACTTTCTCACACTTTTGTCGATTACATTAGATATATGTACTTTGCTCGCATTACGATTGAAATTTTAATTGCTACTTACGACGCACAATAAAAACATGTCTGTTAGGTAGATAGTTGCCAAGGAATATTTTCGAAACGTCGAAAAGAGAAAAGAAAAATTGTTTAACTCCTACTTAAATGCACAGACAGAAAAAACAAATTTCCTAATAATTTAAACAAATTTCATAACCTGATAAACGAAACATTTCGATGATCAAGCAGTTTTGGATAAATTTTTATTCGACGATGAAGCGAAGCGCGAGACGCGTAAAATAAAAAAAAAAAAACAAAGAAAAAAGAAAAAGTAAAAGAAAAAACGTCAAAATATGCGACTAATAAGTTTCCCTTAATGTTAATTAAATTTTATGAGACGACGGTCGACGATCGAACAATCTTTAAATATCCTTCATTTAATAATAAAATAAGGATAGAGCGTGCAATTCCTTAGAAGTATCTTAACATATTTCTTACAACGTTACGGCGGTTAGGTATCGCAAAGCAGCTGTGAAAACGTCACGTTCGATGTTAAGCAAGAAATGAGACATCTTAAAACACTAGACCGGTTCTCCTAACTTCGGCATTAACTCGCTCGAAAGGTAAGGGACGGGAACGTAAATACGTATACATATATAGCTTAACATGCTTCCTCTCGTAACACAGTGAGGAGAGCTGTTCTCCTCGTTCAAAAGCTTGTTGAATGGGATCTTGTCGGAGTTAGGTACCGGCGTTACGCTTAATAGCTCATTATAATCGAATTAATAACGGCAGCCCCGAGAATCGAGAAGGGTGAGACGCGCCGCCAATTGCCGCGGAACATGCAAATCGTAGCCCGATTTCTCCCGGCCCTCTCTTTAAAACCCCTTTAACTTCATCGCCTCTATCTTTTCCTCTTTCACGCTATTACCCACTTCATTTCAAATCTTCACGAAATTACTTTCCTTAAGAA
>OU964963.1:1719234-1801734 GCA_918808275.2 Dolichovespula sylvestris | reverse complement strand
CAACTATCGCAACATCTAGCTACGTTCAATTAATAAGAAAATAAATAAGAGGAAAGGAAAGAGTACAAAAGAAATTCGCATACATTAAAGATTACAATAATTATTATATGCATATAGGTATATTTCATTTCTACGAATAAGAACGTCCTTCCTTCCTTTCTTATTACACCATCGCGATATCGTCGGATATGTATTGTATCTACATGTATTCGATACATTTACCTCTTAGACGTCGCCGACAGTAAAGGATCCCTTCATCACACAAGATCATCTGCTCTTATGCGGTAACAAACTTGCCCCCCCCCCCTCACCGCCACTGCTGCCGCGTTGAAAGTACATTATGCAATTCAAATATTATTCAAAGGCTAAAAGCCATGAGGGACAGATGAAGCGAAGAAGCGTTAGGGGTTAGAAAGTATAAACCATGGGGAATAGGTAAAAGATATCGTGATATTACGTTACAGGAAATACGGATTTCGATGGATTTTCTATCTCCTTTGAAATCGTTCGAAATTATTCTTAGATTGGATAACGATCAATCCGATTACATTCGATTTTTTTAATCGTCGCCAAAATTATGTATTTTTCTAATACTTTTTTGTATATATATATATATATATTTTTTTTTTATCTAACACTTAAGCATATATACCTGTAACGTTCACCATCAACTTCACTTTGCCGCGTATTCGAGAAACGATTTATAATTTGAATTTTTGTTAACAATACGATGCAATATTAATAACAAAACTCGATGAGAAACAGCTGTATTTGATCGATATCGATGTCAAAATTTCACGGTGTAATACCAAGCAAAAGTTCCTAAATAAATATTAGAATAACATCTGGCTGTGATTGTTTGAGAGGATACAAAAAATAAGGTCTTTCGATATTTAATTTGAAGCATTCATCGTTTCACGAAATTAAATGATCCTATCGTTTCTGATACCTTCCTATTTTCGTTTATCCTTTTAATATAACACAATATCATATATATATTATTCTTCGTAAATATTAAATAAGAAAAAGAAGAAAAAGAGAGAGAGAGAGAAACAATGTCGTCGTAATATTGTAATAATTCTTTGAATTAACGTAAGAGATAACGCCTAATTATAAATGCAATTTATTAATAATATCAATGTAAAAATATATATAATAAGATCATTAGGCCGTACGCGTTATCTAAGCACAACTAAACTGGATATCGTAATCTTCGGGACAAGCTTCTAATCCAGAAATATTACAGGTATGCTCACTCGAGCACGATACTTACGTCAATATCAATTGCTGTTCTAATTTTCTTTTTTTACTCCCCTATAACGAAACACAGTTTCCATTGCCCTTTATATTAAACATAAACTAATAAATCAATGAATTAATGTTGAAATCAATCGATATACGTTCCAGACGATACGTGATGATGATGATGATGATGATGATGATGATGATGATGATGATGATGATAATAATAATAATTTATTTATTTACCTTAAACCACGATTCATTTGCACAGAGAAAAAAAAAGAAAAAGAACAAATTTTAAATGTTTTATTTACATCTAAATCGTTGAAGCAAACAACTTTAGACGAGAATGTTCTTTGATCATCTATATACGTATCCATTGCTATGCAAAACGAGCCTATGTCGGAAATCATTTGTCTCGAGGATAAATGAGAAATTGGTAAACCGGACAAGGGGTAACTTGAGGGTGGAACTACAGTGTGTAAAGGAAGAACCGATAGAAGGTAGAAAGAAAGGACTTTAACATTGCTGAGTCAACGGAGGCGTTGACATTGCTAATTATCTTTTCATAATGCATAGAAGCAACCCTTCTTCGGTCACCTTCTCTTTCACTGTGATTATAGGTACTGTCAAAAAAAAAGCCACTCGCATTATGCGTCACGCGACTGTCGAAGAAGAAGAAAAAAAGACAAAAAAAAAGTAAAGAAAAACGGAAATTTCAAACAATGACTGTATTCTCTCTATCTCTCTCTCTCTCTCTCTCTCTCTCTCTCTCTCTCTCTCTCTCTCTCTCTCTCTCTCTCTCTCTCTCTCTCTCTCTCTCTCTCCCTCTCACTCCTCCCCCCCCCCTACTGTTATAAAAATGCATACGCGGTGAAACGTATTATACAAAAATTTTTATTGCAAATAATTTTAAAAATGGCAAATTTGTAAACAATTTATACTAACTTTGTATAAAACAATCTTTATCGTCCAAAACAGTATCAGTTATTTATAAATTACCATCGTTCTCGAAGTTTAGCTCTCTCTCTCTCTCTCTCTCTCTCTCTCTCTCTCTCTCTCTCTCTCTCTCTCTCTCTCTCTCTCTCTCTCTCTCTCTCTCTCTCTCTCTCTCTCTCTCTGTCTCTCTCTCTCTCATGGCCATTAAGCTTACGCTTCTCCAAACCGAATGATAAACTTGGACAAGTTCTATCAGGCACGCCGGAGAGATTGAATGAAATGTTTCCCGTTTTCGCGACTCATTCATCAATTTAGCACCTTAACAAGGCTACCGGACACAACGTTACCGACTTTATCTATGGTCTTCGACTAACAAAACCCACGTTTCGCGATACCTTTTCCTCTCATTTTTCTACGGATCTGTAGAGAGAAAAAAAAGAAAAAGAAAAAAAATTCTTTTCTCTCCTTCTCTCTCTCTCTCTCTCTCTCTCTCTCTCTCTCTCTCTCTCTCTCATTCTCTCTTACGCTTCGCCAAGAAAATTATTTGCAAAAGTTAACGTGCGTGGAAAAAAAAAAAGAATGAAGGAAAGCAAAAATTTCGAACACTGCCCTTAAAGTTGTTAAACTTACAAATTATTATAAAGTAACATATATCAGCGTAGCGTATAAATTGAACTATTCGCGAGACATAATCTTTAAAGATTAAAAAAAGTAGGTATGAAGGAGTCGAGAATAATAAAAAAAAAAGGAAAACAACAGAGAGAAAATGTTCATGGTAAATATACACATAATGGTCTAGCCCCGATATAAAAGAAGGTGACTTTAAGGCGTTGGCTTGACAGTTTCGTCCACCCCCAGCCATTAAGTAAATTGATCTCCACATACCGGTAGTCTAAATAACAACCTAATTTTCATAATGCGTAAACGAGAGCCCTCTCTCTACCTCCCTCCCTCCCCTTTCATTCCCTTCTCCCGTTTTTTGTTGTGTCTAAGTGTTTTATTTTTTCGTACTCCCCGCGACTTAATTAGATTATATATTATTATTATTCGCGATATCACCGCAATAATCAAAAATATTTTGTCGTTTACGAGACAAAAAAATTTCTTCCGGCGCGTATCTACCTTTTGTTCGTTTATTTATTTGTCTGATTAATTATAGGTTTACTATATTTACTCTTGCGGAAATTGAGAATTGTATAAAAAATAACTACGTGATAACTCGCAACGATACGTAAAACCACGTATCTGTTAAACAGCTGATGCAATTTGATCCAATCATAGGGCTTAACCCTATCGTTCGTTCACCTTCTCACAGACAAGTCATCCTTTCCGAAAACTACTCTCCGAGAGAAATTGACCAGCTGTGTTGGACAAGAGTGGGCTGTCACTTAAAGAGATTTAACTTAATCTCAGACTACACATATTGCTTTCCAATATTTCACGCTATTTCCTAATCGTAAGAGGATAAGCCGCTTTATATTGACGGTATCTAGTATAAAGTCATTTGGACAAACTACGTACTCGAATTCGAAAACACCCGATTCGTACGATCGTCGATATTACTCCGTCGATTAATTACTTTTCCCACTTTTTGTTACGAGAAGGATGAGAAAATGAAAAACTTCGTTCGATCACTTTTCACGATAATCCATGAAATTTCAATTGCTAACGAATCTATTTTTACTGTATAACTGACAATTACATTCTAATGAAAATCGATAAAAATACACACACACACACACACACACACACACACACACACACACACACACACACACACACACTGTATTATCCATAAAATCGTTTTGTTAATCATCATCAATGATTTCTTTCATCGTTCAACGTATTAAAAAAAAAAAAGAAAAAATGCAAAAAACGGAAAAAGAAAAACAAAAGAAAGTAAGAATGTTTCTAACTAATCTAACGATAAAACGTTCTCTGTTTACAGGCACAAAGACGACTCACAATGCTGGAGATTTTATCGGTAACACGATCGGTGGTACAAATCCATCGGTCTATGGAAATTCAACGAGTGGCCAAGTAAACTGTCTTACTGGTGGCCCATTGGCTGGTATAACAAGCGGCTTCAACAATACCGGTCGTACGAACTTCACTAACAAACAACTGACCGAATTGGAGAAGGAATTTCATTTTAACAAGTACTTGACGCGCGCGAGACGCATCGAAATAGCCTCGGCCCTTCAACTAAACGAGACGCAAGTGAAAATCTGGTTTCAGAATAGACGAATGAAGCAGAAGAAGAGGATGAAGGAGGGCCTTATACCGGCCGATGGTGGAAACGTAACTCAACTAGCTGGCGCGAGGAGTAGCAGCAATTCACCGACGAGCAATCATCAAACAACAACAGCCAATCAGGACAATATAGCTGGACTTAGTCTATCCAGTTTCACCAGCGATAATAGTCGAGAATCACCGCCTATATCGATCAAAGATTAACTCGATCGTTTATGATCGTAAAGTTTCGCGAGACGTGACGAGACAAGACGAGATAATTGGACCTAAATTAAAACTCTCGTGATAGGAAGCAAAAAAAAATAAACTATTGATATCCAACTAGTGAGGCAAAACATAAAGATATTTTTTTATGTTTTCTTAATAAATTACTCGAATAGTATTAGGTTCAATAATTTCATCCATACCGATTTTATTTCCGAATTTGTCACGTACCTTCCAGCTAGAATATATTAATTTAACGATGTAAGATATAAACGAGTTTTTATTATTATTATTATTATTTCTTTGTATTTTTTTAATCTTCTTTTCATTTCATTTCATATAATTAATATTAAACTCGAGATATAACTTTCTCATTTAGATAGAGCAAAGGTTTTATAAAAATTCGTCTTGAAGTCGGAAATATTTATGATTTAGTTGTTATGTAAATTATTATTCGATATAAGCGAACTCTTACCACTTCGTGCTACAACGTTACCAATGTAAATTATCTTATTCCCAACGATCTTAGTAAATTTATTTTTGCTTTAAAATTTCGTGACTGTATCATATATATCTCGATTACACGAACACTCTAAGAAGAAACTGACGACATCCTGAGAGAAGCCCTCATTAGATTAAGAAACAAAAAAAAAAAAAAACAAAAAAAAATACAAAAACCAAGAAAAAAAAGTGGAATAAAATACATCTAGAGATAATAGAAACAACTTAGATTATCCGATTATCCTTCAATTAAATAGTCCCACTATCGATCAAAATAAACGAAGATGCAAATACGACTAATGATAACAAAAAGAAAAAGAAAAAAAAATGATTAATTCCTAATTCAAATGATCTATATCACGATTCCGTCTAATAAAAAAAAAGAAACTTTTTCAAATTCAATTACTCGAGCCGATTTACATATGTACATTTGTAAATGATTTCTCAAAATATCATTGCCACGTAACGTTATACGTATATCTACAAACAAATACGTTGGTTTCACGAATATGACCGAGAAAATGTGCACGCAAGACTATATACGATATGAAACTACAAACATTAATATAAAAACGTTTATAAATTAACTTTATGAAGTGTCACGAAACGTTTAACATATATATATATATATATATATATATATATATATATATATATATAACATATATGAACGTGTAATATCAGGATGTATAGAAGGACTCGTTAATTGTAAGTCCCAATCAAAAAGGTTTCTTCATAATGAAGTTCCATCTTTTCCCGAAGTATTATGCTTCAAAGTAATAAAATCATTATAAGATTATTATTATTACATGATAATCTATACTATACGTACATACATACATATATCACACACACGCGCGCGCGCGCGCGCACGCACACACACATGCGTATATACATACATACATACATACATAAATACATACATTTAGTCTATAACTTAAAAATATTTGTGTATTTATATGTAAATAGAATCTTGTACACGCGCGTCCAAGCTTGATGTGGTAAAAATAAAAATAATTAAGACGTTTATTGATATAGCTTGGAAAGATTTCGTAGCACGTGCAGGGGGAAACGTAATGGACGATAATCAACGATGCGATAATATAGAAAAAAAAGAACGTACGTATCTTCCTTGTAAGAATGTGTTATAATACGTGAGCAAGCTTCGAATACGAGCATATTATATTTGTAAAAATCAGTGATTATCTGCTTTATTTTTGTTTCTTTTTTTTACTTTTCTTTACCAATGTTTCCAGTTATAGTAATCAAATATTTATGAAAGAGAATGACTCATTCTTAAAAAAGGAAAAAAAAAACAATAACTGTAACAAGAACGACTATGGATAGATATCTATCGTATGTGTGTTGGTGTGTGTGTATGTATATATATATATATATATATATATATATATATATATATATAGAGAGAGAGAGAGAGAGAGAGAGAGAGAGAATTTTCCCTTATTGTATTTATGGCGACTTGTTACCAATGTATTATCGTCGTGAATGATGACAAAGAGAGAAATTACATTAAATTATAAACAGATCATATAAGATTCGCATTGACTCCTTCTTATATCGATATCTTAACACGCCGACGTATTTAAAAAAAAAAATAAATAAATAAAAAAGGGTCACGTAGTTACAAAGAATATATTGTGATTAAGGCGATAGAGAGCTCTGTACCTAAAAAATTCCTACCATAATAATAAATTGTGAGTAGTCTGTAATGTCTCTTAGAGCTATGTAGAAAGAAATAAAGTATTATTGTATTAAACCATAATGCAAGCTCTCACACACACACAACCGTAATGCAAGTTCTCCATGCGCGCGCATACACACCATAAGACAACACACACGCGAGCGCATCAAGCACCAGCACAGCAGCACACACACACATCGTATTTATTAAATATATTTCTTTGTGGTATCTGTCTCTATTCTAAGAAAAATTAACGAGACCTTCCTGCTAAAATTTCGGTGTTAATTTTTTAATGAAATATCTCCATACTCATCTTTAATGGTTCAATTGATAATCAGCAATGATTAATGATCCTACATGTAAGTAAATACATTAAAAATATGTAGGATTACTTCTCGTTCTGTTTCGGAATTTCATGGCGTTTAGCATGGATGTAATAAAACGATACGAAACCACTTATTCTTGTTGAATGATTCGATGTCGATTGGTCAATGAAT
Source organism: Dolichovespula sylvestris (assembly GCA_918808275.2). Taxonomy (NCBI): domain Eukaryota; kingdom Metazoa; phylum Arthropoda; class Insecta; order Hymenoptera; family Vespidae; genus Dolichovespula; species Dolichovespula sylvestris. Next base: position 1,794,396 of record OU964963.1, on the reverse strand, counting down.
ACCTGCCTATGTCCGCTGCTTTTTCATTCCTTTATTCTTCTCTGCTATTGGTCGTCGCGATACAATACAACGACGATAGCGCCATCTTATCAATCATAATATAATTACAATATTCTAACCTCTTGCTTGAATATACCGAGTGATCCCTTCTTTGGCCATATTCAGATATATATTCTCTTGGTCAATTTATATCATTTAAGAGGCATGTTTATAATTACAAATTTGAATCATTAAAAAGATGGATAAAGATATTAATACAAACAGAAAACTTAACGAGTGGATAAGCTTTCAAAAACAACTTTTAGAAGAGAAAAATTTTCTCACAGATATATTGTCTAAACTTGACAAACAGATACACGCACTTCAGGTGAAATTATGTTGTTAGAAAAAAAAATTAATAAATCCGAGAATTCAAAAATAATGAAATTAATTAATGACAATATCAATTGAAATTAACTTCTTTGCGAAAATATTATTTCTAATTGTGTTTATCAATGCTGCAGGTAGAACAGTTACATTTATTAAGTGTTATAAATACAAAAAGTAACGCCAGTGATATTTGCAATGATACAGATCAAGCTTTACCCTTGCAAGCAGCAAGTAGTGATAAGCCTACAAAACAAAAGCCTTTAGATTTATCAGTACCTGTCTTAATGGATTTTAAAGAAGAAGAAAGCGAAGAAGATGATAATTATGAAGAACCTGAAGACGAACTTGATGATGTACCGGATGACCAAATAAATGAACAATGGATGTAATGAACTAATTTCATCAAATCATTTTGTACATACATAGATTAAATAAAACGGATATACAAATTTAATTTGTACACAGTTATTTGTAAATATATTAATAACATCTAAATTGTTTTAATTATGCTTCTTTAATATTTTTGTTGGAGCAATATAGTTGGCTTATTATGTACATCAACAATCAGAAAGCATAAGAATTGACCTAATAGAAACACTACTTTAATATAAGATTTTTTAATCACTAATAACAAAATAAAAAGTTCCATGTCATACACCATGTACACATTGTCATAGTCTTTCTTTGATCATACAGAAGGTATGGAAAAAACGATCAAAAAATATGTTTCATCTCAGATGATTACTGTATACAAGGCTGCCGAAAGATAAAGAACAAATTCCATATCTCCCTATTTGGATAATAACTAAACATTGGTATTCAATTATCATGCTAAGTTTTTATAAATCTAGCATATTCCTTCCTATTATGAAGGATATCCTTGTGGCACAGGACTAACTTGTGAAGGATCATCTACAAACGCTGCTGGTTTAAATTGATCTGCTTGAAGTCGTGTGAAACATATTCCTATACCTTCTATCATAGCAAGTAAAACTCCTCCAATTACAGCACTGCCAGCCATTGTAGGCAGTCCACTTCTAGTAGCTAGAATTGCACCAGTTGCTGCACCACTAATTATAGAATTCCAAGGATCTTCCTTTTTTCTATAATGTACTAATGTGCAATCGATCATAGAAAATACTCCACCCCATATAGCAAAATTTCCTGCTATAATTGGAGCACGTTGTTTGATAGCCATAAAACTGCTTACTAAACGCCTGTTAATACCACTGGGTGCATTACGAAAACCTTTTACACTTTGAAAAACAGCTCCGCCAATCGCACCCATAGTAAATGCACCACCGCAATCATCTACTATTCTCCAAGGACATGGCTCTCTTGCATATTCTTCCATTCTTTAGCAATCTGAACAAAAACAATAGTGATATAATAATTTAAAAATATATGTATATATAGATATACATGTATTTATACTCTCAGAAATATATAAATAATTTAAATAATGTAAGTCACTATGATTATTAACATTAGGTTACTCAACACACTTTTAATGAAATAATTAATAGTTTATTGTATTAATAACGATTATTTAACATGAAAATAATGTATATACACTAAATTTGCGTAAACTATAATAACCTTTAAAATTTCATTTTATATTTATAAATTCTTAACCTTGCATTACTCGACAAGACAAAATGAAAATTTACAAAGCGAATATTCGAGAATTTATTGTACTATATTTCATATAATGTTACATCCAATTTTATATATATATATATATATATATATATATATATATATATATATATATATGTCTAAAATATAAATACACGTAAATCAATGTGTATCTGATTACCAGGAAAAACGTGAGTTCAAAATGAGGTTATGTAAGCAACACTTAATGTCATCTCGCGTAAAATAACATTTAAATTTAATGGTATATGCAATAGTCGTTTGTAGAAAAATATATAACATTTTTCAATTACTTACTGAATATTTTGCTTGATGTATTTCCTCCTTTATACACACTATCTTATAATTATGTCTACGAAAGAACTACGGCAGTCACTATTGTAAAATTCATATACGCGATATCGACATAGACAATATAGTAAGAAACTTGAGCGGAAAACTAATGACAAATTCTTATCTAAGAAAACGAACGATATTTTATCCAATCGAATATCAAGAAATTTAATCGACATAATGTTGCATATTTTTAAATCGCTCTTTATTATTATTTATAAACGTATACAATTTTTGTTATATATTTTTGTAATTAAATTCAAATAATTATAAAAATATTTATTGGGAAGAAGTTATTGAAAAAGATATTTGCATTAATTGGAAGAAACTACGAGTGAAATTTTCTAAACAAAATTTATAATGATTTGAAATTTGGTATTTGATAAAAATTATAAAATCAAACCATAGAAATTTATTTAGAAAATTTGTTCTCTCTCTACTGAACCGATACGAAGTACGCATGGCCAAGTAATTTTTAAAGTTTAAAATAGAAGGAGCGGGCAATGTCCAAAAATACATCGTATTTCTAGCTAGTCCTTGATATCCAGTACTTTGGAATGACAATTGAGTATGTATCGTAATAAAAATTCTTTTTAAAGTGCTATTATTCGTATACAACATTTATACAATACTTACATAAATTATTCATTTTATTATATCTATTTATTTTTATCAATAAGTAATATAATATCAAGTTATGTATTTGCTCATATATTTATTTCAATTATTATATTAATCATACACTTATTTCAATTATTATAATATTATATTTCTGCACTAACACAATTATTAAATATCATACTTAAGTGAAAAGTTATTTGTTAAAATATATATACATATTATAATTCATATTCATGCAATTCAATGGTTTATGCATAAAATAAAATATTTTTCTTTTATGTTGTTTCCATAGTGATTCTAAAACTCTTGTGTACACAAAACTTTGTACATAGTTTCAAATAAAAGAAAAAAAAATATATATATATATATATAATTATTTTACAGGAAATGTCAGAAATCCAAGAATGTTCTTCCGTTGGATATGTATCCGTAGATAATACAACAAATAATAATGAAAATGATCAATCAAAAGTAAATACCTTAGAAGAAACAAGGAATGAAATTGTACATGTAGTTGACAAGGATCCTGTCACAGTACAAGAGGATATAACAAAACTGGTAAATATGGTATAATATTCGATAAACTATGAAAAATATATTGTATATGCAAAGCATTAAATGTACATTTACATTATTTAGAATGAATCTATAATATCAGATGGTTCAAGCATTTCTGAAAATGATCTCATGTTAAAATCAATACCAGATACAGTTGATGTTAAGAATCAGGTAAATTAATAATGGTTAATAGTTGATAATAGTGTAATCCTATAAGGTAAAAAAAATTTTAATAGTACTATTGATTGGTAATAGTTATGTAATTGTTATTTTGTAATTATTATACACAGGCAAGCAAAGGTAAGAATGAATTGATTTGCAAGTTAGAGGAAGAAGTAAAGGTAATTAAACTTTCACTATGAACATTATTTAGAATAGATATTATAATAGATATATTACAATTTACTTTTATTATTAGGAAAGAACCGTCGAACGAGACATGTATCAAAGAAAATTAGCGGAAGTTGAACAAAAGTTAACTGATCTCGAAGCATCGATAGCTATGACTATCAAGAGTGCTGATAATAATGAGATTGTTCCACATGTAACGCTAACAGAATTAAAAAATAAATTAACGGAGACAATAATGCAATTAGAAGATCGTGGAGTTATTGTAGCTAATCAAGAGAAACAAATCAATGCTCTTAATGTACAAGTATCAACATTGAAAGAAGTGGTAGCTATTACAAGAGATCTTTTGCAAATTCGTAATACAGAAGTTAAACATTTACAGGTATATATTATGTTTGAAAGTTATATAAAACAAAAAGTGTCTAATTGGAATTTATTTTATTTAATAGGCAGAGGTTGATAATATGGAAGCACGAATTGCTGAAGAACGTGAGAAACACAATACGATGATGTCCAGAATGGATGATGCTGTACGATTAAATTCTGATTTAAAGAAAGAATATGAGACACAATTAAATCTTTTTAAAGACTTACGTATAAAATACGACGAAAAAATAAATTTACTTTCAGAAGAAAAACGAGCACTGGAATTAGCAAATCAGTCTACAAACAATTAAATAGGAAAAGAAATAAAAAATTAAAGTTGGAAAAAAAATTAAACAACAGAAACCTTCGTGAGATAGCATATTCATGTATATTTAAAAATTTCTAATTCTAGAAGCTACATGTGTAGTTATAGATACAAAATCACAAATAAAGATCAAAAAATACATGTTAATGCGTGATGCGTAAAATACAGTAGAAAATCATTGAATTTATTGTAAATCATAATTTTGTAAAATTAAAAGATGATGTAACAATGACATATTTTGCAACATATATCTTTCTATTGATAATAGATAAGATATGGAATATATGAAAGATACCACTTATAGAGATAATGATTTTAATTAATTTATTTTAGCTGATAATTTATATATCTTCATCACTGATCCTCTATGTAAACATAAGAATAGAAAAAGTTGCTAAGTTTTTTATCTAATCACTGTAAATAGATTCCAAAAAATTTGTTTATTTATTGTAATTATTGTATCTTCATTGTTTGATGCATTAATTAATCGGTAGATCTATTATTTATTATAAACGATGGAAAATTTTTTAAATAGTTTAATGTAAAATATTTTTTTTCTTATCATAGAAACACATTTTATACAATCGTATTAATAAGTAAAAATAAAGAAAGAAAAAGCTTTCAAAAATAATCTGTCTTTCACATAAAAACAAAATTAAATATTTACTGAGGACATTTATCATTGACTTTATCTTATTGATGGACAGATATAATGCAAGTTTCTTATATATATCAGAGATTGTAGGGAGATAGTATTAGAATACAAAAATAGATCGATAAAAGATAAATTGGTACTTTACAATGGTATAAATATAGAGAAGAAACTTCAGAAATTTAGTAGAACCATTAGAAAACTTCAGGTAAGAATGAATTGTATATATCTGCAAAATAACCACAATAAGCTAATCTTTCTGCTGTTAACAAAATTATATTCGTATATTTTTTTTTTTTTTTTTTTTATTTTAATTTATGTGTGTTATCCACTTTGAAAATCTATGGATGCATTTAATAATTATGTGTATACGAAAAAGAGATTTAAAAAATATATAACTATTTCAATTGTTATTATATTAATGCTCTTATACTAAATTGTTAACTATTACATATTATACGTATTATTGAATGGTGCAAATTGTGCGTTTTAATAAATATATTTACATTTTATTTTTCAGTTTTTATGGCTTTCTAAAATCGATTAACAAGATGAATAAGTTAATTATTTTGTTATCATTAACATTATTCTGCATCGCCGCGCAATCGGCGGTAGTAGAGCCGAATGTAGAAGTGGAAATTGTAGACGGCAATGAAAAGGTAAAAGAATATATATATATATATATATATATATATATACATTTTTTATATGATCTTAAGGAATAAATATTTATTCATTATTTTCTATCATATTCTTATTCTTCCATAGATTAGTAGTAATCATATTAATTCATTTTCCAGAATATTTTCGACAGCGTAAACGAATTAAATGAATCTGAATTAAAAGAATCTAACGAAGAGGAATTTGACGAGCTTCGTCGACAACCACCAGGCCGACCTACCAAACGTCCACCACACAACCATCCTACCAGACGACCACCACCAAGCCGACCTACCAAACGACCACCACCAAGCCGACCTACCAAACGTCCACCACATGAACACCCTACCAGACGTCCACCACATGAACACCCTACCAGGCGTCCACCACATGAACACCCTACCAGACGTCCACCACCAAGCCGACCTACCAGACGTCCACCACATGAACATCCTACCAGACGTCCACCACATGAACATCCTACCAGACGTCCACCACATGAACATCCTACCAGACGTCCACCACCAAGCCGACCTACCAAACGTCCACCTCATCATCCAGAAAAGGTAACAAAAAAAAAATATATATATATAGATATATCATTCTTATGATCATTAAAATCATTTTTCGAGAGTCAATAAAAAAGTTTTTCCTATTGCTTATAAAAATATATTTTATTTACGTGCTTCTTTGTCGATTCTAAATCGTCTTTATTTTCTATACGATCTTAAGGAACAAGTCTTTTTCTTCTTTTTTATCCTCACATTTTTTTTCCTATAGATTAATACTAATCATAATAATTCATTTTTCAGAAACCTCAGTACGAAGACGTACCTGTCGCTTTAAACTTAAAGGAATCCATTGAAAATGAATTGGAGGACTACCGTCAATCAGCACCTTCCAAACATCCACCATCACCACCACCAAATAGACCCTCATCAGACGAAGCTGTTGAATCAATCTCTGTTTAAATATCAATTATGCAATTCAAATGGATCATTATATGAAATATAAATCAAATTAATCTTGCACATAATTCGTTCTTTTTTCTTCATTACCAATAATTCCGATAGATTTTCTAATTTAATATATAGCTGTATCTATAAACAGGGACTTAAAAAGATGATCAAGAAAGTATACAGGGTTGTCTAAGTTCAGGGCGCGGCAATTGCAAATACTATCTGTGTAAATAATGCGTAAATAATATACTGTGGTATTACAGAGATTAAATGTAACGGGGATATTCCACGATCAACTTATTCGCTTTGATTCATACTAATGATATGTATTAATCATAAGTAAGATATAATTAATAAAGTTTATCATGAGTCACCGATAATAGAAAAGTTTATATGAGATTATATGTCCTTCGTTTCGAATTAAGAGATTTTTTCAAAGAAGTTATCTTTTCGTTTACAAACACATTATGCGTGCAAAATTAACCTTCTCATTAATTCATTTGTAATTATATTGGCCAACAATAATTTTCTTATTACTCTTATAATTTTTCTTTCAGTCCAAAATATTTTTCAAAATATATGACATCTCATAATTCATAATACAATCGTGAAAACAGTGGTTCTAGATAAAATAAAAATAAAGAAAGAAAAAGAAGAAAATCAAAAACACATAGCACAAAAATAAAATGTTTTGTTTGAATAAACATAATTGTTGATACCTATATATATATTTTTGATTACATCTCCGTTTGTAAAATTTAGTCTTTCTAATTAAATGTTTGTAATCACTGATAATTTCATAATTTTATCGTTCCTATATCTTTTATATAATTCGTACTCTTTTATCGTATCTAATATTTTATTATCGATATGAACTTTAAGTTTATCAGTCGATCAATAATAACAATCGTATCTTTAAAACATTGTTAACCGATAATGCGTCAAGAGTATAAACATGCTACTCACGTAATTATCAAAATATAAAATTACGTTAGGAATCATTGTTACGGTATTGTTTATTATATTGTGAATAATATTCGTCTAATTTGGACATTACAAATTTTCTTGAATTTGTAATATTTTAATAACGATTTTAATTCAATTATGAAACATAGCCGATGTAAAACAGATATTACTTTATATATATATATATGACCAATCACCTGGCCAACAATATATTAATTACTTCTTTCTCAAATATCAACGTATATCTCTCTCTCAATAGAATAAATTTATAATTTTTAAAATACACAAATTATTAATGTATGTCGTCACAGTATCGACTTATTATGATGATATGTGTAATATAAATGTGAACAAATATTACGAGATTTTATCGTAAATTATAATATCGTATATCATAACGTTATTTACAATAAAAGATTTGATAGTAGGGAATCCATAGGATGATATGAAGTAATATGAAATAAAAAAAAAAAACAATGATGCTATTTGATTTTACGTTCTAGGAATTACCATCAAATCGTAATTAACTATTTAGTATTCCAAAGAGAGAGAGAGAGAGAGAGGAAGACATATGATAATCAACTTTCAGTGATTCCCCGATATTCATTATAGATGCCAATACACAACATGTATACGAAAGTATCGGAGAGAGCAGTAAGTATAAAAGCAACGTAATGAGTCCTAGAAAAACATCATTTCCTTGGATACTCTCTTCTAGACAGCAACTAAGGGTAAGTAAAAATTTTTCCACTATAATGATATAACGCACGACGAAAATATTAACATGTATATATATGTACGTAAAATTCACACAAATTAAATTTTTATAACTATACGTAATTATACAAGAAAAAAAGTTTTGTATTAACGGTCGGTTTTAATATTTTTTTTTTTTAAATATATTCCGTTGTTATATATTATAACAAATAAATATAAATCAGATAGAAGTAAACGCATTATATACTATATTGACATTACTCTTTTCAGACTCGAGAAAAATGAGAAGCTTAGCAATAAGAGCAGCTTTGGCTGCAGTGCTTGTTATCGTGACTAAAGGAGAAATGTTCGCATCACACTCGGTATACCCGGTAATTATATGGAAAATAATTATATTATATAAAATATTTGAACGATAAAAACAATAAGATAACAGGATTAGAGATAATTTAAATATATAGTTATCAGATTTTTAATATAGCCATGTTTTATCTTTATATATATTAGCACGATGTTATCGCAAAAGAGACTGATATTCATCATATAAATCTACAAGTACCCGAACTTCAACAATATCAAGATCAATTTGACGTGGTAAATGTATACGTGATTATATGTCCATTCATAGAAAGTAATTTATTTATATTAATATTATATTTATTTTTAAATTTTAGCGTAAACGCCGTGAAGCTGATCCTGAGCCTTCAAGACCATCACCACAAATTCCTATACGTCCATCACAACCGGTAAGAATAACAAAACTTATATGTAATAGGAAAAATACTTAAATATGAGCCATATGTGTTAGAATGTGAGGATCAATATAATTATGTTTTCACATTTCAGAGACCTCAACCTTTTAGACCAAGACCTCAACAAGTTCCTCCACGTACACCTCATCCAGTAAGAATAATAAAAATTACAAAATATTGAAAATAGTATTTGTGTTTATATATAGATAAATATATATAATGAGTTTCATGTACCACAACGAATGAATCAATACCATTTAATTTTCATATTTTAGAGACTTCGTCGTGAAGCTGATCCTGAGCCTGGTAGACCGAGACCCCAACAAGTTCCTCCGCGTCCGCCACACCCGGTAATGATAACAAAAATTATAATTAACAGGAAAAATACTCAAATATGAAATACATGTATCACAATGAATAAATCAATATCATTTAATTTTCATATTTTAGAGACTTCGTCGTGAAGCTGATCCTGAGCCTGGTAGACCGAGACCCCAACAAGTTCCTCCGCGTCCGCCACACCCGGTAATGATTACAAAAATTATAATTAACAGGAAAAATATTCAAATATGAGTTACATGTATCACAATAAATGAATCAATATCATTTAATTTTCATATTTTAGAGACTTCGTCGTGAAGCTGATCCTGAGCCTGGTAGACCGAGACCCCAACAAGTTCCTCCGCGTCCGCCACACCCGGTAATGATAACAAAAATTATAATTAACAGGAAAAATACTCAAATATGAAATACATGTATCACAATGAATAAATCAATATCATTTAATTTTCATATTTTAGAGACTTCGTCGTGAAGCTGATCCTGAGCCTGGTAGACCGAGACCCCAACAAGTTCCTCCGCGTCCGCCACACCCGGTAATGATTACAAAAATTATAATTAACAGGAAAAATATTCAAATATGAGTTACATGTATCACAATAAATGAATCAATATCATTTAATTTTCATATTTTAGAGACTTCGTCGTGAAGCTGATCCTGAGCCTGGTAGACCGAGACCCCAACAAGTTCCTCCGCGTCCGCCACACCCGGTAATGATAACAAAAATTATAATTAACAGGAAAAATACTCAAATATGAAATACATGTATCACAATGAATAAATCAATATCATTTAATTTTCATATTTTAGAGACTTCGTCGTGAAGCTGATCCTGAGCCTGGTAGACCGAGACCCCAACAAGTTCCTCCGCGTCCGCCACACCCGGTAATGATAACAAAAATTATAATTAACAGGAAAAATACTCAAATATGAAATACATGTATCACAATGAATAAATCAATATCATTTAATTTTCATATTTTAGAGACTTCGTCGTGAAGCTGATCCTGAGCCTGGTAGACCGAGACCCCAACAAGTTCCTCCGCGTCCGCCACACCCGGTAATGATTACAAAAATTATAATTAACAGGAAAAATATTCAAATATGAGTTACATGTATCACAATAAATGAATCAATATCATTTAATTTTCATATTTTAGAGACTTCGTCGTGAAGCTGATCCTGAGCCTGGTAGACCGAGACCCCAACAAGTTCCTCCGCGTCCGCCACACCCGGTAATGATCACAAAAATTATAATTAACAGGAAAAATATTCAAATATGAGTTACATGTATCACAATAAATGAATCAATATCATTTAATTTTCATATTTTAGAGACTTCGTCGTGAAGCTGATCCTGAGCCTGGTAGACCGAGACCCCAACAAGTTCCTCCGCGTCCGCCACACCCGGTAATGATTACAAAAATTATAATTAACAGGAAAAATATTCAAATATGAGATACATGTATCACAATGAATAAATCAATATCATTTAATTTTCATATTTTAGAGACTTCGTCGTGAAGCTGATCCTGAGCCTGGTAGACCGAGACCCCAACAAGTTCCTCCGCGTCCGCCACACCCGGTAATGATTACAAAAATTATAATTAACAGGAAAATATTCAAATATGAGTTAGATGTATTACAATGAATAAATCAATATCATTTAATTTTCATATTTTAGAGACTTCGTCGTGAAGCTGATCCTGAGCCTGGTAGACCGAGACCCCAGCAAGTTCCTCCGCGTCCGCCACACCCGGTAATGATCACAAAAATTATAATTAACAGGAAAAATATTCAAATATGAGTTACATGTATTACAATGAATGAATCAATATCATTTAATTTTCATATTTTAGAGACTTCGTCGTGAAGCTGATTTTGAGGCTCAATAACCAAAAATATAACAATTTACTCCTCATCCTATACACTTGGTAAAAATAATACCGCTAATCAGAACAATCTTTAATAAAAATTATCATATATTCTTCGTTATAATATTTTTTACGTTTATGATGATAATTAATATTATTTGTTAAATTTTTTTCATATAACGGTAACTCAAGAGCAAGTTAAAATAAGAAAACAAAATTCAAATATAGAAATTATATTATCCCTCAGATATCGAATATTCATCCGATAAGAAGAAACAAATTAATGATGCCAATGTAAATACTCTTGAATAATGGTTTTATGAAAGCAAAAACTTTACTTCGAACTCAAAGATCGAATCTCAATCTAATATAATATCTAAATATACATTGATAATAAGTTTATATAATATATTCAATTAAAAAGAAATTAAATAAATAAATATATATATATATATATATATATAATTATGTTTATATTCATGCATGTATTGTCTATTACTTAGTAAATAATCTGTGCGCATTAAAAAATCAATTAAGAAAAATTGTTAAATTGCAATAAATATGAAATACATAAATATTTTTGTTTCTGTTAATTAACCAATTAATTCTACTAACTTAACAAATATACCCATCGTGCAGAAAAAAAATACTTTTTATTATTTAAATTAAAATTTTTAGTGAAATTTTAAATGAAAAGTTAAAACTCATTCGTAAATACAAAATATTTTAGAATATTTTCAACGAAAATAGAAAATAAATAAATAATAAAAAATAAATAAATAAATAACAAAAAAAAATTATCAGTATAACATCTCACCGCAGGTAGCTTGCCTTGTCTTGCCCTATAACGTGTGATTGATAGCAGATCATATCCACATACGCAACGTAGATGTATATTTTTCAAATAGACCTATACTACAGTCAATAGGTCAATTGATCATGTTTTAACCTATAAACTGATATATTTTATATTTTATGTATATGAAGTAACTAACATCGTAGTTTCCGTGGTGTAGTGGTTATCACATCCGCCTAACACGCGGAAGGTCCCCGGTTCGATCCCGGGCGGAAACAATTTTTTTTTATTTGCTCAAATTAATAAAATTAAGATAATATATTTATACGTTATTACGAAACTTCAAACTTGACATTTCTATCGTTTATACTCCTTCGATAGATCATATCTTTCATTATTGTTATTGTTGATACGACTTTTCTATCCAATGTTATCAGCTAAATTTGTTAAAGAAAATTAATACTTTTAAAAAAGATAGAAATAAAAGTTTGAACAGTATATTATACGAAATGTACTTAAGATAAATAATTTATTTACAATATACATATACTAATTGGCAATATATATAATTGATTTATATACATACAGAATATACTGTTAAAAAATTTAATCTAAATATTACAATTATTTCCTCTTTTCATTATATTCATTTTTATGGACGATACGTTGTAATACTTAGTCTAGAGAAACAACAACAGGTGCCTCATCATCGTTATCACCTTGTAAATTCATGAAGTCCCACCTAAACTTTTTAGTTAATCTATTACGAACTCGTACTGCATTACACTTTAAACGACCATCAATGTCGGAATTAAGCTCAATGTTTGCAAAAAGCTTATGCAAGCTCTGATAAACAAAATTGTTGCTAGTAACAATATCCCATAATATGTCTTCTGGAATGTACGATAATTGTACTTCTATAACTTTCAAGAATTCCATATAAATATAGCGACGAGTTGATATTGCTGAATCTACTCCACAAATCAATGATATAAGCTTTTTCCACTGCTCAAAAGCATCTAAATTTTGGCCAACCAAGAGACAAACAAAAGCAAGTTGTATTTCCCCAATTATTTCTATCGGTCTGCAAAAATATTTGTATTCATATATATATATATGTATATTTATAGTGTTACATAAATAATATTATAATGTAAATAATAAAAAAATAATAAAGTTGGTGTTGATCATACTGTTTCAATTTATCAAGCACAATGTTCAAAACATAACTGGAATCAAGAGAATGTTTTGTGATTTCTGTTGGAGTTGCCCCATCGGGATAATGTTTCTCAGGCAATTGTGATAATCTCAGTTCTGTGCCAGGTTTTGGTTTCAAGTCAGGTAACAGTTGTTCTTCTTTTTCTTCAACTGTGAATCTAGTTTTTTCTGTTTTCTTTCTTTGTATAAGATCTCCTCCGCGTGGTCTCAAAGCATCGCTACATGGTTCCAATTCTAAAGCAGAATGTACAAAACTAAAAAATGAAAATAATTAGAAAGTACAAAAGAAAATAGAATATACAAGAACAGAATATATTCCTTACCCACAAGCAGGTGCACAACGTTCTATTAAAAGATAATCAATTTTATCAGTCAATTCATTCCATCCTTTCCAAATATCATAAGGATAAGGACCAAGAAATTTATCTAATTCTTTTAAGTTTTCTTTGAGACTGTTAACCAAATTTTCAGGAACAGCTATGCATCAAACGATATCAAAGAATAATTGTTGTATAAATAAAATATATAATAACAAATTAAATTAAAACACAATAAAGTATCCTACGTTCCGAACTGATCTCTTCCTTTGACTGATCCCATCGTCGTACCATAAATTCAGCTTTTTCAAATACATGAAGAAAACCTATTTTAGGTGCTGTTTCGCCGAATTTATTCACTGCACTATAAACAGATTTACGATGTAAATAATAAATTTGAATATACCTATTAATCTATATCCAACATATAGATTAATGTGAACAATTAACGTATGTAGATTGATGAAAACAAAACATATAAATCACCTATAATGCACATAATGAAATCCTGGAGGTATCATTTTAATACCTTTAAACTTATTTCCAACATTCCAAGATTTTAAATCTATTCCAAACTCTGTATCCACAGGTACATCAAGTACAACCAATGTAGCACCTTCAAATAATAACCTATGTGCGATGCTTTGATCCATTTCTATTCTACTGCAAGACATATTTTGTTTTCTTTGAATGTTTATTCCGCACTGCTCTTCATGAAATTAATAGGGCATAATATATATTTACGTCATTGACAAAATGATTATTTTTAATTTCAATTGTTAACAGTTTGATAAATGAAAGAATTGATATATGTGTATACACATAAGTAACTTGTAAGGTAAATCATAAACATATTTAACCTCAAAATTTCGATCACTTCATTGACACCAAGTCGTAATATAGCAATTAAAAATGTTTATAGAATTTTTAATTTACGAAATTTTATGATGAAATGAAAATAATGAAACTAAAACTAATTTTTAATTATGACCAGCAAATTAATTTTCCATTTCACTTCAAAGTTTATGAGACGCAACTACGTGTGTTACAAATGGCGCGTTAATTAAACATTTGTATTGTATCGTTTTTCTTCAGTCCATTTCTATTTTTTATTTATTGATACTAAATTAAGACAATATACTATGCGACAAAATGAAGATTTTTTTATTCAAATATCAATCCTTCGTTTTCTTCTTCATTTTCTTGACTTTTGATTTCCCGAATAATTAATAATATATTATCAAAAGAATAAATTATTATTATCATTAATAACAATTTATCCTTTTATAAATTGTTTATTCAAAATTACTGCAGTTAAAATCAAATTGTTAAATATCTGTAATGGCATACAAGGTAATGGAAAATCAGTAAATGGCAACCATATACGCGATCCATCTTTTAAAATTTTTAAATGTACAGGTTGTGAGAATACTAATCCTTTGGGAATTCCAAAACTGCCTAAAATTTAAATTCAATATCAATACAATTAAATCGTGAATTATAATATATGTGTTATGATTATTTAAATACCATCAGATGATATCCCTAAAGAAATAATTTCATCTCCAATATTTTCTGTATCGGCATACCATAATTTTAACAGATCGCAAATTGCTTTGCATATTTGAAAATGTTCAGTACGCCCGACTTGATATTGAATTACTGCCTAAATAATATGCAATGTGTATATTTCGTTTTTTACATTGAATAAAAAGTATCGTAGTGAAAACATTATAAATTTTTGTTTTTCTTTCTACATTATAAATAAACGAGATTACAAGAACGTAAAATGTAAATAATATATACATATATATATACATATATATATATATATATATATATATATATATATATATATATAGATATATATATATATAAATTTAAAAAAAAAAAATTCATACCTTACGTTCCAAATGCCCTTTATAAGGATTTTTATCATGTGCTAAATAACAAAAATATCGTAATTCCGAATATTTAAATCCCAATGGTAAAGTAGTACCTTTTTCTGCAAACATAGCTCTATTATTTGGTTTATATACTTCATATTTTTGGATCATATGACATACATCCACAAAATAATTAATTCCTATGTATTAAATAAATTATTACCAAGTTCGCATTATTCTATATACATTATTATATATAAATTTTTTAACCAACCCAAAAATCCCCATACAGGAGGACAACCAAAATTGTACAAGGGTAAATTAAACTTTGTTAGAAAATTATACATAATTTCTAGCCCATAATGAGAACTAACAGCTACAATATTAGTCTTTGGTAATTTGGTCACTAAAGCATGAAGAACATTTACACAGAAACAACTAGCACTCATTGAACAAAAAAGTACTTTCATTTCAGGAGATGCGTATCTGTTTATCTGCTTTGCTAATTTAGCCATACTATTATAATTACTATGTAACCAAGAAGTAATATTATCATTTTCTTCCCTAAAATTGTCTCAATATGTACTTTAGACTTGTAAAAAAAAAAATTAAAGAATACAAAAACATACTTTGATATGACATCTAAATTAATTAATATATCACAATCATATAATCCATCTGAAATATTATCTATGATTCTTGCTGCATATAAACCACCTCCTATTGCCTCCATATCTTGAACAATGCGTTTAATTTTAAAATAACAACCTGGTTCATCATATAAATTAATGATGATACCATGCGTTAACCATAATTCTTTAATTGTTATTAATTGTGGTATTAAGTCTACACATAATGCTTTTCCAGCACCTAATACTGTAATACGACGATGCTGTATAAGTGACGTTTTCACAGATGGTAATTTCAACATTGATTCATACATCTGTAATAAAACTAAGAATTATAACAGCTTCGTTATTACAATTGAATATCTTTTTTACAAGTAAGTAGTCCAATTGTAATTTTTCCAAATCATTTTGTGTAATATAACCACTAATATTATAATGTAAGTGCAAGAACTCCCAAAATTGATTAATGCCTCCGATATAAGTAACATTATTTTTAGATAAACCAACTTTTTTCCAAATTAATGGTGATTTCGTATGTGACCAATTCCAACGATAACAGATTTTTTCAAGCCATGGCTAAAAATCAAAAATGTTATTGTTATAAAAATGGTATTGGTAATTTAATATTATATATTAACCTTCCACTCAAGTGCATTTTTAAAAATTTTCTTATACTTAAAATTTGTTAAGATCATTGCCAAGTTTTCAACTATATAACATATATGACAAAAATATACATCATCTGGTATTCCTGCTATTATTATAACACATTTATCAGCTGACATATTCTTTTCAATGTTTATATTACATACAGTCATATTAAATATTCCAAAATGTCTTAAACATAATACATATGACTATCTTCAATTTTTTTTTATATTAGTTATATTTGTTAACAAAGTCGGCATATCATCTTTGTACCCAAATTAATAAGTGAAAACACCACATTAAATATTATATTTTCTATTCTACTGTTGTTGCTATTATTTATCTTTTATACATATATTATATTTAAGATGTAATGTATTCTATCGGAAATAATATTGAGCTAATGGCTGCTTAAATACACTTTAGCTATTTGTGTAATTTTAATTAGAAATAAAAAGTATAAAATTTGTAGAATTAATGAACAGTTTTCAATTAATCTATTTTCAGAAAAATATAATCAAACATATGGTTTTTCTTGTTTTTATCAGATGTACTACAATTTCCATTATAATATAAAAATTTATATGAGATTAGCTCAATTGTTAAGTACAATGGCTTATACTTCAATAAGGGATATGCGCATAGTGGAGACATTGTTCCTTGCTTGAATTTATAGTTCATATTTTGTCTATACCTTACAATAAAGTCACACTTAATTCAAGGGAAAGGTGATGAACAGCTTTAAATCAACTTTATATTAAAAAAAAGACATCAATTGTATCAAAGGATAATGCCTATATTTTAAAATAATACATTCATTGGGCTAAAAATAGCAATAATATACAACGTAATACTATATTAAAAAGAAATACTAAATGTCTATAGCTTAAAGTAAAAAAAGAAATTACAATTATATTATATTATATTAAATGATCTATAATCTGATGTTTTAAACTAAATGAAATTTGTTATTGGTGATATGGATAGCAGATAAATCGATAAAAATCTTATTTTATCACAACTTTTTAAGATTAAATGCCTTCAGTCATTGTAATTAGAAAGTTTCATCGTCAGATATTTCTGGCAAATCAGGAGATCCACACCTTTCAAATTCATAGTCAGAAAAGTGCATAGATAGTTCAAGTTTTGGTATTTCATGGTAGGAAAGTTCCTCAGGTTCTATTAAAAAATATATATGCATTCACAAATACATAATTAAGCATTAAAATATTTTAATTATTTTTTACCTGATCCAAATCCTTCATCCATATCGTCTCGTACATTCAACATACATTTGCTAAATTCATTTTCCAAATCAATATTATAATCATCTGTAAACACATAATTTACGAAATGGCTCATTTAGATCTTTGTATTCATTTGTATTAAAAATATTAAAAAAAAGAAATATTAAATAATAATAAATAATTACATACCTAATTCTAGTTCTGGATCATAATATGGTGCTAAAATTTCGGGTTCTGGAAATATCCTTCTTTTCTCTTTCTCTTCTATATATGGTTCTTTAAATATTTTTTTTTCAATAACCTTCTCTTTATTGAATTCAAATGATCCTGCTTTTGAAAATTCATTGTTCACATAAAGTAATTGTTTCTACAAGGAGAAAATATACAAAATTACTAACATTAAAATAATTAGCAATATAATAGAATATTAAATATACTTACATTGGGTAGTTCATTCTTTGAAAAAAATGAATTGTTGCTACTATTCTTTTTAAAAGTCATTGTACTGCTAGTTGTTTGAATATTCTGATCAGACTTAGATCTTATTGATAAACCCTTTGGTTTAAAATGATCAAATGATTTAGCTATTATACCACCTGTTTGATTTATTGATTTTGTTTCTTTCAAGTGTTCTGTTGTTGACACTAAATCATATAACAAAGAGGTTAATTTGTATTTATCGTTACAACGAAAGAATAAAATTAGTTTAATGGCATTGAAATTAACGAAAAAGTAAAATAAATTATACTCACATCTATTTTCATTCATATTGTTAAATACATTAAATATAGTAGACATGTTTAAAAATTATATTTGTAAAATTTCTATTAAAAATATTCTTAACGAGTCTGAAAATTTGCCGTATTTTCTCCCTTTCGTCCAAACGATTTTATGGCCACTCTGTACCGTAAACATTATAATGAAGTTAGCAAATAGAGCGCCAGCCAATGAGCGATCGCTAACGAACGTGCCAAGAACCAATCAGCAATAAGTACAGTCCAGAGGAGTGGCGCTGCGATCGTTGAGACGTGCTAAAAACGAAAGACAATATAGGTGTTTCTGCTACTTAAGTTTCCCTGTATAAACCGTTATTAATGTGTGTACCATTTTTGAAAATATTTATAATTTAAAGAATGTTTTGCAAAAAAAAGGAATCGACTATTATAATTATGATCGGAATAGAAAGCAAAATAGTATGAAAAACAATTTCATGCGCTTGTAAACGTACTGTAACATACTGTAAACGTATTAGAGAGAAAGGAAAGAAAAATTCTAGAATTATAAACTGTTATATATGTATTACCATAGGATTACGTAAGAGTTTTTAATGAACGTGCACACAAAAAAGAACTTTTTTATTTGATCTATATTTTTCTTTATATTGATATGTATCAAATAATGTGATCTGAAACTTCCATTTGTATAATACAATTTTTATTAGATCTTTTGATTTTCTTATTAGGATTATCAGGTCTTTTTGCAGGATGGATAAGTTAATAATTTATATAAGTATTCTCCCTCTCATTTACTATTTTATTAATAAGACTGTTATTAGCCTAGACTTCTTCCCAAATGTTCCATGTATTTTGCTAATATTTGTTTCCATAAGTAATCTACTATACAAGAAATATACAGAGTATATAAGTTTAAGAAATCCTATCCTTTATAGAATCTATTAAATTAACTTAATAAACGTAGATTGACAAAAGTGATATAACTGTAGTTTTCTTTTTCCTGAATATGGAAAAAGGTCAACACTTTGACAAGCTATGAATATAATGAGATAATAGGCATTAAAATGAGCACAAGATTTTAATGCACATGTTTAACACATAACGTGAAACAATGATACTAATTTTCTTTTTATAAATTAACAGGAGTGCTCAATCTGATGTGTGACAATGGTTTAAATGGTGTGACATTTCGAATTGTAGTGTCTGAAGTTTCGGCATAAATATCAGCAGTTAATTCACTCAATGGAATTTCTTTATCTGTTTTTGCAACTTTTACAGCATCATCTATTTGCTTTCTTATATCGCTCTCTATTGCCTATATAAAATACAAAAAATTAAAATAACTAATATTCTTTCTGTAATAGTAGAGAAAAGAGAAATAATATGTGTAACCTTAAGTTCTTCGGCAGTTGCAAGATTTGAACTTAATAATCTCTCTTTAAAACTTGTAAGAGGATCTCTTGTTTGTCGTACTTCTTGGATTTCATCTCTAGTACGGTAACTTGTTCCCGGATCTGACATACTATGTCCACTATACCTGTATGTGGCAGTTTCCATAACAATAGGTCCTTTCCCAGATGTACAATACTCTACAGCAAACCTTGTTGCTTCTCTTACAGCCAAAACATCCATACCATCGACCTATCAATAAACAATAATTAACAGGAATGGTAAATTAAAATAGTTGATTATTAATAGGAGTATTTGAATTAATAAACTGTAAAACCATACTTATTACAGAAAACTTACCCAAATGCCAGGGATATAATCCCCTCTCGTATAATAATCTGTACTCGCAGAAGCACGTTCAACACTGGTACCCATTCCATACCCATTATTTTCACAAATGAAAATACAAGGAATATCCCATAATTTTGCCATATTATATACCTCAAATACTTGTCCTTGATTTGCTGCACCATCTCCGTAAAGAGCTAAACACACTCCTCCAGTGTTCAGATATTTTTGAGCAAATCCAATGCCAACTCCTAATGGTACCTAAAAAGTAATTCCTTCTTTAAATGTTTACAGATATGATAACTTAATCTAATAGTAAAAAGCAATAGTTGTTCAACTAACCTGAGCACCCACAATACCATTTCCACCATAAAAATTTTTAGCATACATGTGCATAGAACCACCCTTGCCTTTAGCATTACCTCCTTGTCTTCCAGTAAGTTCTGCAAGAACGCCTACAGGATCTATACCCATTAAGTAAGTCCAACCATGTGCACGGTAAGCAGTGATTACAGCATCTTGTGGTCTGAGAGCAGCCTTCATACCAACAGCACAAGCTTCCTAAAACATATAAACAGAAGATATAAAACCACGTTTCTGAAACGACTTTTAATTAAATTAAAAAAAAATTTTTTTACTTACTTGACCAGAGTATAAATGACAAAAACCTCGGACAATTTTTTCTTTATATAAATTTCCAGCTGATGTTTCTAAACGTCTTATTGTGTGCAAATGTTTATATATTTCTAAAGCATCACTTTTGGTTACTGTTACATGATTGGATGGACCACTATCCAATTTATGTAAGCGAAAAGGTTTTGTCTCAAAACTGGCTTCTGTTGCATAATTGTTTTTTTTATTAAAGAAGTTGACTACCTATAAATATATATAAAAAAAAAAAAACCCAAAAAAGTTAACCCCAGATCACTTAATAAAAGAAATTTTTATCCAATATGATAAAGATAAATTATAATAATCTTTAAATCTTATTGCTTAAACAAAAATAATAATATACCATTCTCCACATTTTTATATTAAAGTAGCGTAGAAGAAATGAATTGCAGAAATTATAATTGTACGTTGATTATTCAAGTTACTTTATACTTTTATAAAAGGTAACAAGTCTGCAATGTTTAGTAAACTCACATATGGATACAACAATGCTGAATTGATTTAACAAGATATGCGTATGCATGTATGTTTGTGTGTGTCTATATATATATATAAATATATATATATACATATATATATATATATATATATATATATATATATACATACATACATATAATAAAGTGCAAGTAAAAACAATTCAACAAAAACAGCATTGTACTTAACACGTACCTCATTCCAATTTCCAAACTGACATAGTGTCCAAGATTTAAAAAGAATAGGGAAGTGTATTTTAAGTGAAAAATTCGTAATGAAACTAATATATTTTATAATAAAGGAGTCTATAATATGGAACTCGTAAGAAATGAAAAAAAGTAAAGGTCGCTTATTATATTTATATTGTACTCACGTTTCTTCGAGATATCTGCGCACCAGCAGTTCTTAGACAATTTGGTATCATTTTTATCAAATAATTTTACAACGGCAAAGTAAAAAAATTAAAGTGAAAAAAGGAAAATCGTTTTCCCTTTAGATGCAATATGTAAAATGACGTCAACAAATGAGGAGCAGCACTTGGCACACTGAATAATTTCGGGCAATGTCGAAACGTAGGTTGTATAAAGGACAGGTTGGACTATATGACCCCCACTACATGATTTTAACTTATGGCGGTCATTACGTGATAGCCACGTGACATTGACATTTTGTTGATTGATAGAATAAAAAATTATGTAAGACAATGATACAATTGTGATATAATATATACATATATATATTTGTGATATAAAATAATATTTATTGCAAGCTATAATTTTCATACATTATTTTTATAATCGTGTTTATAAAATTATTTTTTAAATTAAAGAGGACGAAAGTTTTGTTATTAATGTGTTTCTTATATATTTCATTTTTTCTTGAAATAATTGTACGTTATCAAGAAATATCGAAATACGTTATTTTTGTATAAAACATTGATTGTTATTTATATTAATGTCTTCAGGTAAATAAATTCTTATATATATATAAAAAATATATATACGCATAATGTAATACCAATATTTTGTATTTCCCGCGCGAATATCCTCAAATTGCGACTTTCTTGAATAGCCTTATACACTATTAAGAACTATATATGTCGATAGAAGAGAGAAAGAAAGAGAGAGAGAGAGAGAAAGAGAGGGAGAAGTCAAAGCTATTTTTGTTTAAGAAAATATCTTAACTTTAATCTTAGGTATTAGATAACATTATTTGATATCCGTATCGTTTTATAAGCGATAGGATATATATATAGTTCTCCGATAAAACAAAAATATTATATCTTTGCATGAAATTTGTTTGAAATGTTAACAACAAAATTGAACGATTACGATTTGAAACATATTCAAAAAATTTTTTTATTTCCATTCAAAACAGATTTGAATTTTCCCGTGTTTTCTTATTAATATATGAAATACTTTCTGTGAACTTTTATATTATCATGTAAATATTAATATAGTACATAAAGTGTTTAATATATATATATATTAGAAAGATATATTTTATTTTTCACGAACTCACATGCATTTCATAAGTATATAGATTTTTTTTTTAAACTTTTTAATCATTATTATGTAATTATTATCATGTGTATGTGTGTGTGTGTGTGTCCACATATATACATATACATATACATTCATTTACGCGATACATATAATATACAAAAAAACGTAAATACTACGTACATAAGTGATATCTTTGAAACATAAAAATAAAAAAGAGAGAGATAACATAAAGAAATACAATTAAATAGCATCTTGTACAACACTTGCATTAATGATACATGGCGATGTAAAACGTACATAACGAATAGTATTTTTAATGTTAATGTAAGTAGACGATATTGTGATTCCTATTCCAATGATCACAATGAAATAACCGAACCAATTCATTGTCCTTTTAAGATCGCAAAGTATTTGAGACTTAGACGGTGCTTGTGCCAGTCGGACTCGTCTCCGACGATTTCTTAAAGATGGTTGACTAGCATCGATAAGAACGGCCTCTTCTTGACGATCTCTTCTCATCAATGAAAATTCGTTTAAGTTCATAAGATTAGAATAATTTTCTTCATGATCGATATCATCCTCATCTAATCGTTCAATATCATTTTCCATATCGTAATAATAAACATAAGAATATTTATATGGTATGGATTTGGCAACACTCAAAAAACCATCATAAACGGATCTTGAATGTATTCTCGGATCCAAATTAACATCGCTCATACTCAATCGTCTTTCAGCTGCCGAATAAATTTCTGGGTTTGAAACATTGGTCGCTCGATTTTTCAAAGCTACCGCTCTGGCATACATCAATGGCGGGAGTACGAAAACTAATGGTCCCGTTAACGATCCACCAATCAGAGCCATTACTATATCGAAACGCGGTACTGATTCTCCTACGGCTACACCGAAAAAAACGACTGCCGATCTTACGGCACAACGCTTCCATCCGAATGCTATAATTATTAAAATATATATATATATAAATAAAAGACACAAAAAAACACATGTACATAATGTATCTCACTGTATATAATAGATATATATAATAATCTTTTCTTTCTTACAAAATTCTTTTATATTCAAGATATACTCACACCTCTCTATTTGAAATTTATCCTCAAGATGTTGAAAAAGTGCCGAATGTCCTAATGCACTGGATAAACACAATTGGAGAGCGGCCAATAAGATGGCACCATTTATTGCAAATCCTGTTGGTACATTTTGAAGAATATTCGCTGTTACATTTCCTTCGTATTTCCACATGGCCAAGCCCGTTGTTACTCCAAATAGTAATATACTGACTATAATCATAATTGATTAGATACGTAATTCTTAACGCGGAAACGATTAAGGCTTCAAAATGTAATATAATAATAAATTTTCGATAACGTATAATTTCCTATCGTTAAATTTAATTTCATTGGGAATAAGATGTTTACCGATGAAGGAGAAAATAATGGCTTTATTGATATCTCGAGGATTGTGCATGTCAACTTGAATGGTCATCAGTGTTGGATGTACGTCGAACAGAAAGGCCAACATACCGTAACTGAAGTTAATTAATCAATTACTATATTGATAATTATCATGCTGACTGATACTGATACAAAATCATATCATAGAATTCAATTGAGATCAAATGTAACAAGTAATTAAACTATACGAACAATTATAATAATTTATAATTGCGTTTCGTATTTACAATTAAATCAAATTACAATCTATATTCTAAATTATAAACAATGTAATTGTGTATATATATATACACACATACACACATACACACACACACACACACATACCCAGATATAAATTTATCCCAAGTGGGCGAAGTTGGTATCGGCAAATGATCGATCGTTCGATCATCATTAATGATGCACCACCAAATCAGTGTTGCGGTAAAAATTATTGTACCACACGAAAACATTGCCAACCATCTATAATATTTACGAAAAGAAAAAAATATGTAGAATTTTTTGACATTTCTTTGCTTTAAAATAAAATAAAATAAAATAAAATAAAATAAAAAAATTTACAAGCTTAGATTATCAAATTTATATCACAAATGGTAACATATAAAATGAAAATTGTTTTGAAGATATTTCTACTCTTGATCAACGTGTAAAAAAAAAAAATATATATATATATATATATATATATATATATATATATATATATTTATAGTTAGTATATTATGATAGAAAATAAAAGAAATTCAGAAGATCAATAATGATCATGAATATCTTCTTACTTCATATCTCGTGGACTTCCTAACCACATGAAAGGACAGAGCAGCATACCGACCAGAAGTAACCAATAACAAAAAGAAAGATCAAATCGTTCATCCGATATTCTAGCTCCAAACATTTGTAGATTCTGCGACGCTAAAATAGAATAAAACGATTTTACAAATTTGTTATATTTGATATTACATTTTTTTATATATATATTTATACAATTTAAATAAGATAGCAACACATATTTGTTTACTTAAGTATGTATGTGTATGTGTATATATATATATATATATATATATATATATATATATATATATTAAATTCTTTATTTTATTTTATTAACGTACGTATTATAAATCACAATATAATATTGTACAATATATTTCTTAAATTATCACAAACGTAAGAAAAGTATAATGTATATATTTTATGTGTTATGTCAATTTACGCAATTTTTTTTTATACCTTTATGCGTTTTCGTTTTTTTTTGTTTTCTAGTTTTTTCGTATTTATCTATATACCTCTATTTATATAGATTTTATATCGTTTTTTCTTTTTTTTTGTTTTATGTAATTGACCTACCGACCAATAAATTGGGTATTCCACAACCAAAAATTGTAAGATCCAAAAGAAAAGTTACAATGGTACGTGCACGTGGACCAAGCGTTAATTCGGTCACTGCTGCTAAAGGATATCTATAAGCAAATCAAATGTTGAATTTGGGGAACAATTTGCCGACAATTAAATACATATGTCCGAGAGTAAAAAAAGATTTTTATATTAATTAATTTTGTATAAAAAAATTTTTGCATCGTAATCCTACCGATTCTTTCGAGAAATCGATGGATCCAAATTCGTTGCTATGATCCATGATTTTCCAAGAAGGGCAGCTGTGTATATTTGTAATCCAAAAACAACGAGTACCAAAGGAATTCCAAATAATCCTAAAATCATTTCACCTCTCTCTTTTTACATGCATTAATTAATCCGTCGAGATTGTTACTATACACGGTCGAGTGAAATTACGCGCTTGAAAAGTATCATCTGTGTATATATATATATATATGTACTTAAAATCAACCGAGTATATCCACATAATCTCATCAATCGGTTTATTTTTTTAGGTCGCATTCATAAACGCATAAAACGTAAATTTATACACAACTTTCGTTGAATGTCTAACAATACTATTATTATTATTATTATTATTATTATTATTATTATTATTATTATTATTATTATTATTGTTATTACTATTTTGTTTTTTTTCTTTAATTTTTTTATTTTTTGTCAAAATATTATTTTTCTGCGTTACACCATGTATATATTTACATTAAATTCTTATTTTAATTAAAAAAAAAAAAATAAAGAAAAAATAAAGAAAACAATTAATAAAAAAGAAAAAATGCTCCCTTAAACACACGCGGTTTGGCGAATTTTTGCAGAGAATATTTTTTTTGTTTTTGTTTTTTTAAATAGTTCGAAATCGCGCTTCGCTCAATCGCAATCACTAAATTTTGCATTTGTCAACTACAAGATATCGTGCAAGAGGGAACGGGGTTCGTTCTTTTTCAAAAAAACAAAAAAAAAAAAAAGAGAAAAAAAAATAAATGATAACTCACCGCACTGAACGATAGCACTTGGCAAAGCGATTATTGGGAAAACACCAAATATATCAACAATGCATAAAGTAGCGAAAAACAAAGAGAGATCTGAATTAACGTCCTTAAAAAGAAGAGGTACACTTTCGTGAATCATGATGAGAAACCATTCGCACTGGCTTCAACATCGCTGTGATAGAACATGAACCGGTTTCCTTCGTGCACGTTGTTAACGAAGAGAACAAGTAACTTGATACATTTTCCTATCGAACGCAAGTCGTGGTCACGGAGACTGTGGGAGCGTTGCAAGAAAACCTACAACTTCCTCTTCATTCTCGTTCATATATGCGTGTTTTCTATGCAACATAAGCCCTTTTGAATAATCCAAAGCCGATGCGTTTTAGTTAAACACGTTAATATTCATGTCAAATACAACAGCCTTTTCGATTATACAGAACCCAATATTTTTAAAAGGATCCAGACCGCATACGTTCCATATTATACGTGAAATGAAATAAAATAAAATAAAATAAAATAAAATAAAATAAAATATATGAATAAAAGAAAGAGAAAAAAAAGGAAAAAAAAAAAAGAAAAGGAAATATTTTAAAGGCAACAATACGAACGCTATAATTACAAATAATCGTACACATTCTTATCTTACAATGGATATTTAAAGCTAACAAATTAATGACAGGATGCGCTTTAATCGTCCGTCTCGTAAGCGGGCGATGCCGGTGAATAAGTTGGACTCGTCGGAGAGTAACCAGGTACCGGAGGCGAGTAAGTTGGACTCGTTGGCGAATAACTGGGACTGGTCGGTGTGTAAGTAGGACTCGTCGGCGAATATTTCGTACTCGAGGGTGAATACTGAGGACTCGTTGGCGAATACGTAGGACTCGTAGGTGAGTAATTCGGACTGCTAGGTGAATATCTTGTACTGCCAGTAGCCGTGTGCTGTGGTGAACTTGGAGAATACGATGGACTCGTGGGCGAATAAGTTGGACTCGTAGGGGAATATGTTGGACTTGCTGGAGTATATTGCGGCGACGTTCCAGCGAAGGAAGGCGAAGTCGGCGAGTAACTCGGACTTGTTGGTGAATATTTTGGACTGCTAGGGGAATAACTTGGACTGGCCGGTGAGTATTGGGGCGAACTGGGTGAATAGCTCGGACTGGTAGGCGAGTAGGATGGCGAGGCTGGTGTGTAATTAGGTGAACTGGGCGAATAACTTGGGCTGGTTGGCGAATAACTCGGACTTGTCGGCGAGTAACTTGGACTTGTCGGCGAGTAACTTGGACTCGTTGGAGAATAACTTGGACTTGTCGGCGAGTAACTTGGGCTAGTTGGTGAATAGCTCGGCGAAGTCGGCGAGTAACTTGGACTGGTAGGCGAATAACTTGGTGACGTTGGTGAATAGCTCGGGGAAGTAGGCGAGTAACTTGGACTTGTAGGCGAATAACTTGGTGAAGTTGGCGAGTAGCTCGGCGAAGTCGGCGAGTAGCTTGGACTCGTTGGCGAATAACTCGGACTAGTGGGTGAATAACTCGGTGACGTTGGTGAATAGTTTGGACTAGTCGGCGAATATGTCGGACTGGTGGGCGAATAATTCGGACTCGATGGTGTCATACTGGGTGACGTTGGCAAATAAGCCGGTGACGTAGGCGAGTAACTTGGCGAAGCACCACCGGCTGGTGACATCGGATAAGGACTCATACTTGGTCCTGGACTTCCAGGACTTCCTGGTTGTGGAGAATAAGCTGAATATGCCGGAGACAATCCCGAAGCATCGGACGCTCCCGATGGCGAGAAACAAGCACCTCCTGGTGTCATGCCGCTACCCAGAGCTATAAATAAAAATTATTTCGTGTTAGATGTGTCATAAAACAATTGTTAAAAGATTGTTCGTATATTTATTAATTACGAATATTAAAACATACCAGGCGACATACTCGATGCACCATAACCAGGAGTAGCTCCCATCCATGGTGTCATCTGAGGACTCATACTCGGAGTCGCAACACTACCAAAGAACATACCGGCAGTTCCCATTACACCGGCACCAACCGCCATCGGTATTTCAATTCCAGCTTTACATTTCTCTGCATCGAGTAATAAATCGAAGCAACCTGTAGGACACGAACAAATTTAAAATATATCGATCCTATTTTTCAGAATACGTTCCAAGATTTGTGATTTGATTATTTGTTTGTTGTTTGTGTATTTGATCCGTATTATTATAGTATTCAATTGTCTATTATCGTATCCATTAAAATTGTTCCTTACCAGTTCCTATACGTGGCAGTTGACCCATAATAATATTTTCTGACACTCCTCTCATAGGATCGACTTCAGCATGCGAAGCAGCATCCAATAGAACGTCGACCGTTTCTTCGAAGGAACATCTGCAATAATCGAATAATAAATTTTTTTTTATTTTCTTCGTTTATCGTTAAATAAGGCAACGTACAGGTTTCACAAACCTCATTAATGCTCCTGTGTCTTGTCTGTTGATTCCATGACGAGTTATAGCCATTAAATGACCTTTGGCAGTCATAACGTCACAAAGTAAAGCGAGATGTCGATAATTCACGTAAAGACCATAGAATTGCAATACAGCATTCATTTCTTTTTCAACAGACTTTCGTACAGCCTCGATACCCAATACTTGGAATATTTCGCAAATATCATTGCTGAACGTTCGAACTGGATCAACGTCTCTTTCACTTAAAACTTTCATTAAGCTCGTTCCGTCGGTTTCAAGTAGCCATTCTGCTATGGCTTTAAATTCACCTGTCTCCGTTATAACAATTCGCTTCTTCGAATCAGTTTGTGGCAAGTGCATGTATACCTTTCCAATAGCTTCGATACCCTGAAAATATATTTGACATTTGCCACTAGTTAATATATATCACATATAACCATTTATATAATATAAAATTAAAAACTTTCAACGTACCTGTAAAGTCATGTCGCTAAGCATATTGGCTTCGATACAACGAAGGAACATATCGTCTTCCATTTTATCCACAGTTTCTTCTTCCGTGTCTTGGAATTTATTGTCGTCGCTATTCATAATTCTAATTCGTAAAACCAATTTTTCTGCATTATCATCGTTGAATATACAATTCAAATCATCTCCGAAACCTGCATTAATTTTTTCTGCGATTTGTTCCATGGTCAACTTCTTATCCGTCATCCTTTTTCTGTCCAATTCAATACGTAATAACCAAGGTGATATTTTTGTTGGATCGAAGTCCGGCATTTCGTAGTATACATTGACGAACTCTTGATCTTCGGCTATGACAGTATTTTGTGGGTCAGGATCATAATAAATCGCGGTATTGGCAGTTACTTTTCGTAACGTAGTATGTTCAAGACGACAGAGAACGTTTTTCGCTTTTTCGGCATCCCTGGCGGCAGCGCCAGTTAAAAATACCGTCAATGAAGGTGCCTTTGGTTTTTTACTAATGTTAATGATTTCTTTCAATCTAGGTACACCAAGGGTTACGTTCTTCGACGAGACACCGGCGAAGTGGAAAGTATTCAGTGTCATCTGCGTTGCAGGTTCACCAAGAGATTGTGCAGCTAATGCACCTACCATTTCGCCCGGTGACACCTACAAAAATTCAATTACAATAATTTGTAAGCATAACGATAATAATCGATATTGTATAATTCGTAGATAATTAATTTATATTTCATCCATCATACTTGTGCTTGTTGGAATCTAGTTTCAATTTCTCCGATCAGCCATTCAAAAG
This sequence comes from Dolichovespula sylvestris, assembly GCA_918808275.2. Lineage (NCBI taxonomy): Eukaryota > Metazoa > Arthropoda > Insecta > Hymenoptera > Vespidae > Dolichovespula > Dolichovespula sylvestris. The sequence continues at coordinate 1,763,429 of OU964963.1, read as the reverse complement.
CTTCGCTGGAAAGTCTGAATTCTTCAGATACACATTTTGTACATAGCGTTGATCTAACTAAACATTGGAACAATAATGTTGCATTTTCATTGGCTTGCTTACTTAATCTATCATCACCAGCTACAATTATACATTTCTCTAGAAGATCTTTTACACCTAAAAGGAGAGAAAATGAATAGGCGATTAAGTTTTTTTTTAACTTGTAATATTGAAAAAATATAATTATAAATATTATTGTAAAAACCTTGTATGACTCTCATAGGACTGAGATCGGTAGGAGCTCTTTTGTTGATGTGGAAAATTTTTTGGACATTCCAAATCATTCTCTGTAAATTACATGGGAGGACAACTTTGGATTCTCCGCTAGGAAAGATTTCACGAAGAACAGCTCTATCTCTATTAAGTTGTTCCCATTCTCTTTCTAATTCGGAAATTACATCACCCGATCCCATCATTTCACGGACAATATCTTCATTAAAAATGCGTCTCAGATATCGTTCGTTGGTTGGATCAAATTTAAATTTCTTTTCAAATGCTTTATTGCTGAGTTTAATAGTAGGTAAGTTTTGGAATTCGACCGTTTCACCGCATAAACCATCCTCTCCATAACGTAATTGAATAAGTTGTCCAACAGAATTTCTTACAGTCCCATCATAATGAACCATTACAGACTCCATAGCTTTGATCAAACGACGCTGAATATATCCTGTTTCTGCAGTTTTGACAGCAGTATCAATAAGACCTTCACGACCACCCATAGCATGGAAATAGAACTCGGATGGTGTAAGACCGGCTAAGTATGAATTCTCAACAAATCCTCTAGACTCAGGACCATAATCGTCCTTAATAAAATGCGGCAGAGTTCTTTTACGAAAACCGAAAGGTATTCTTTTACCTTCAACATTTTGTTGTCCCACACAAGCAATAACTTGAGAAATATTAATATTTGATCCTTTTGAACCCGATACGACCATAGCTTTTAAATTGTTATATTCAGTCAAAGATTTTTTAGCAGAACCACCAGTTTTATCACGAGCATCATTCAAAATTCTGTTTACTTGATTTTCGAATGTTTGCCTCAAGGTATTACCGGGTGTTGGCTCTAATTCCATATTATGAGCTTTTTGGATAACTTCTATTACATCTTCTTTGGCTTTCTTGATAGCTTTCTGGATTTCTAAGTATGTTTGTGGATCAGCAATAGTATCGCCAATACCAATGGAATGACCTTCTAACAATAACCAATTGTTGATCACAGTCTGAATATTTCCATAAAAACGTCCACACACTTCATGGCCTAATTCCAGCATACAAATATGAAGTAAGGATCCTGCTGATGTACCTAAGGTCTTTTTACAAAGAATACCCATAACTAGTTCTCCATGTTCCACCATAACTTTTGTATCACCAGGCGATATCCATTTATATGGTCCATCATCTTCTTCATCCGGATGTGTGCTGTGCGTTCTTATCATATTTACATTTCCTGGAATGATCAAGGAAAATATTTGTTTCCCGGTCCAAAGAGGTTTTGGTTTCAATATACACGGTTGAGGCATTTTTCCATCCCAACTGGGTAAAAACATAAGGATGTTCATCATTTGTTCTTTTTCTATAAAAACGTCTCTCTTTGTCATTTTCCTCACAGCAGTTAAAGTATCTTGTACAATACCCATAACTGGTTTATTTGCTTGAGGAGTAATAATTTGACGAGGAGTAACGTGTATATTTTCTACTTCCGCACGCGTCTCCATTGATTGTGGAACATGAAGATTCATCTCGTCTCCATCGAAATCAGCGTTATAGGGTGACGTACAACTTAAATTCATACGAAAAGTACTCCATGGGAGAACTTTGACTCTATGGCCCATCATACTCATTTTGTGAAGAGTTGGTTGTCGATTAAAAATAACCAAATCTCCATCTCTGATATGCCTTTCTACTCTATATCCACATTGTAGATGAAGATCAGAAGGTTTTGGATGAAATCTTAAATCTATACGCTCTCCATTATCTCTGACTATATACTTGGCACCAGGATACTGCGAATTGCCACGTCTTACTAACTCTTGCATCTTGTCAATATTAAAAGGTGTTACAATTTCTGGAAATGTTAAATTTTGAGCAATGCTACGAGGAACGCCTACTTGATCGATTCTCAAGTTTGGATCTGGTGTAATGACGGTTCGTGCTGAAAAATCTACACGCTTGCCCATCAAGTTGCCTCGTATTCTTCCTTCTTTCCCTTTTAGCCTTGCTTTTATAGCCTTTAATGGTTTTCCAGATTTTTGCATTGCTCTTGGCATACCAGGCATATCATTATCTACTAATGTTGCTACATGAAATTGTAACATCTTTATATTTTCTGATATAACATGAGCTGCCGCACCAGCTTGTTCATTTCTTAATAATTCATTATTTGATTTGATTATATCTGCCAATTTGTGTGTCAAATCATCCTGATTTTTAGCTGAACCATACATGATAACTGCTGGTCTTACTGACAAAGGTGGAACTGGTAACACTGTAACTACCATCCAATCTGGTCTTGCAAATTTAGGGTCCATACCAAGAATAAATGATTCTTCATCGGTGATGTGTTTCAAAATTTCCCATGCTCTCTCAGCAGTTAAAACTATCTTCTTCTCTTGGGAATCCTCATTTACATGTTTCCACTCTGCAGTAACATCTAATCCAGACCTTCTCAAATTTGGTTGGTATCTACCACAACCTCCGTGACCTGGTTTTCTATCCGTAGGTTGTTGTTCGGAATTTTCTTTATTGATATCCATTTCATCTCCTCCTTCGCAGATATTTTTACTTTTGCATAAATCATATACAAATGTAAGACGTTTACGTGGTTGACCTTTCGTCTTCATAACTATTTCTTTGATTTTTGGATTGTGCTATTGAAATAAATTACAATTTATATAATAATTTCACAAAAAATAAGAATTGATCAAACAATCATATCACGAAGTATACTTACTGGACTGACCAGCAGTTTTGAACAATAAAAACATACACATCTAAGAATTTTTATTGTTTTTGTAATAAATCCAACATGAAAAACAGGTTTGGCCAAATCTATATGTCCGAAGTGACCTGGACACTCAGTCATATTACCAGCACATGTTTGACATCGAGAATTTCTATCGATCACCCCTTGTCTTGGATCCATGAGACCGCCGAGCTTCGGTCGACCTCCTTCCATAGTTTCTGGAAAGCGTATGCCTCCATCTGTAACTGACATACGACGCTGTAAAGAGAAAAATAATAGATTAAAAAAATAAGAATAGAGAAATTATTTATTAATAATAATATACAAATAAATTATTATTTATATGAAAGAGTACATTAATATGATTTAGTGATAATCTCTAAAACTGTGAGATGACAAAAATAATATTTCCATGTCAATGATTGGATTGTTCATTCGATTGATTTCTATATTGATATTAAAATATATTTTTTAATCACGTTTCAATCATGTTTAATCGTCATTGTTATCGAAGTAAAATATTATTATTTTCTTACAAATTAAAACTAACAAATAATTTTGAAAATAAATTTTGCAATCATTACTGATTAGAAATAATGTAATCTAAGTACACCAAGCAACGGTATAATGTCGTCATATTATCGTATTATTATATTTCGCAAGAATAAAATAATATTATCTAAGATATTCTTTATCACAATAAAAAGCATACTTACTATTTCATCTGGAGAAAGAATGCCAAATTGCACTCTTTTTACAGTTCTTAAAGGTGCTTTGGAATCGGACGTGGCCATTTTAACAAATTCACACCACCGACTTCTGCGTCGCTACTTCTTTCAACTGCTTTTCAAGGGGAAACACGACTAACACGAGTCTTTTACCGATCGAAGCGCCATCAACTTCAAAATTTTACTTTCTTTTTTTACAAGATTGGTGACACTGATCGTATATAACTGTACACATTACAGTAAATTACAGTTACACGAAGAGTCTCTTTCAGTAGATTTCGTGGTCTATTATTATATTATTTGTTTAAGATAATAAATTTGTTTAAGATTATTAAAAGTTATTATATTATTTGTTTAAGATAATAATATATCAAGGTAGTGTAAAATGGCAACTTCAAAAACCACGAATACATATAATAGACAAAATTGGGAAGACGCGGTAAGCTTAACGAAATATATTAAGTAAAAATTAGTAAAGTAATTAAAAAGAAATAGTTTCTATAGTAATCGAAATATTGTTAATAATTTCATCTTTGCTTTCAGGAATTTCCCATATTATGTCAAACTTGTTTAGGAGATAATCCATATATTCGGATGGTAAGTAATTGTTAATTATTTTTATTTTTGGAAGTAATCTAGGTTATATCTTGTTCTTTCTATATTATTTATCATATCTTATGTTATTACCTTCTGGCTCATATAGCACGTATAAAGTACGTTTAATTGAATTATATTTTTTTGTTTTTTGCAGACCAAAGAGAAATATGGAAAAGAATGCAAAATCTGCATGCGTCCGTTTACAGTATTCAGATGGTGTCCTGGAGCAAGAATGCGATTTAAGAAGACCGAAGTTTGTCAAACTTGCAGTAGACTTAAGAATGTATGTCAAACGTGTTTACTTGATTTAGAATATGGATTGCCTATTCAAGTACGCGATGCCGCCTTAAAAATAAAGGACGACTTACCTCGGTCTGATGTGAACAAAGAATACTATGTACAAAACATAGATAATGAAATAGGAAAAATAGATGCAACAACACCAGCTGGAGCTGTTGGTAAATCCGCTGCAGCTAGTGATCTATTAATGAAACTTGCTAGAACAAGTCCATATTATAAAAGGAACAGGCCACATATTTGTTCTTTCTGGGTAAAAGGTGAATGTAAAAGAGGAGAAGAGTGTCCTTATCGTCATGAAAAACCAACGGATCCAGACGATCCATTAGCGGATCAAAACATCAAGGATCGTTATTATGGAGTTAATGATCCTGTGGCAGATAAATTAATGCGAAGAGCAGCAGCAATGCCTAAATTAGATCCGCCAGAGGATAAATCTATAACAACTTTGTATATTGGAAACTTGGGTGACGTTTTAACAGAGAAACAATTACGAGACCATTTCTATCAATATGGTGAAATACGTTCTGTGACTATGGTCCCAAGACAACAGTGTGCCTTCATTCAATACACTCAAAGAAGTGCAGCCGAAGCAGCAGCAGAAAGAACATTCAATAAATTAATACTAGGTGGAAGAAGATTAACTATAAAATGGGGACGTTCTCAAGGAAGACAAACTATTTCTGCAGCAGAAGCAACTAGAGAAATCTTGGAACCAGTCCCTGGTCTACCTGGTGCTTTACCACCTCCACCGGAAAGTATGGGGAATAATTTCTTTAATCTACAGACAACTCCTGGTATGATGCCGCCAATGATGATACCACCGCCACCAGTAGCACCACAATTCATGTTTCCATCTCAAATGGCTGCTGCTGCTGCTGCTGCAGCTGCAACCCCTATTTTTCCACCAGGCACGACGCCGATACATTATCCCAGTCAAGATCCATCTAGAATGGGTGCATCTCAGGGTATTGGAAAACCATGGCCTGAGGAATAATAATAAGAAAGCAATCTTTATCAAATATTCTTTAACATTATTGTAACAAATCGTAAAAATAAATACATTTATCTCCTTGATAATTTTATTCTTTTTTTTTTTTTTTTTTTGAGTAAAATTTATAATTTATTGTAATTTTTGAAAATTGTTTTTCCAGAATTTTTTTGACTATGTCTCAATTTTATGTAAATTACGTAATATTATAAAACAATATTTCTATCGATATACACATGTTAATAAATTGTTATCCCGCTAAATTTGAAATATACCTCATTTATATTTTATAATTGAACTATATTACACTGATAGACTGAAAAACATTTGAAAAGATAGTTTGCAAAAAGTTAAGAAAATTGATATGAATGACGACGTTAAAGTTGTGAACCGATCCAAGTTTATGATGTTATATCGAATCATGATAAAGGTTTGATAAAACCAATCATCTGGCTTGAGAATAAAATTGAAAGCTTTAGGTTGTCGCCGTAGTATTTGATGCAAGAGCCATCTGACGTGGCACCGGATCAAAAAAGTACAGAATAGATTCTAAGCATACCATTCTGACTGCAGCGTGTGTGCATCATAACGTATTTGATATTATTTCTTTATATATATATATATATGTATATATATACGTGTCCGCTCAGCCGATGTTTCTACCGCATTGATCATATTTATTAAATCTATGGGGTACATTTATCGTCGAATTTTTTTAAATATTCTTTGCATGCTTGCATAAGGCGCCTAGTGCGCCTTCCCGTCACAATGAAGATGTGTCGGGCACAATTGCTTCTTCACTTTTTGGTGCTTAGCCTCTTACCTTTCGTTCACACGGACGAGCATAATCACATCGTGAGTATAACTTGACCATTTTATAAATGTCGAATTCCATTTTAACGATATTAATATCTAGATATTGCAAATTTTAATTCGGCTGTTTTAGTAAATACATACCACTTACAATCTTGATAATTGTTCCTTTGGTAACAATTACTTTTATTTTTTATATATACTATGAAAAATATTTCTTAATTTATCAAATAATATATATATATATATATATATATATATGTACTTACAACTTCATATTATCATATAAACTATAATCTTAGTACGAAGACAATGATGAAGTTGTACTATGGATGAGTACGGTCGGACCATACCATAACAGACAAGAGACATATTCTTATTATTCTTTACCATTTTGTATGGGTATGAAAGATGTTATCAACCATCATCATGAAACCTTATCAGAAGCACTTCAGGGTATTGAGTTGAAGTTTAGTGGTTTAGATATCGAATTCAAAGGTAATCACGTTTTACAAGTTTACATAGATTATATTTAAACGTGACTTATACAAGGATAATTTGTTAACTAAATCATTGTAATAAATTTAAATCGATTTTAGCGGATATCTCTAAAACAGAATACTGTCAAATAAATTTGCCAGAAGAAAGTTTGAAGGCTTTTATATATGCTGTTAAAAGTCAATATTGGTACCAAATGTACATTGATGACTTACCAATTTGGGGTAAAAAAAGCCAAAACATTTAATATAATCTATTATTAAATTATGTTTGATATATTATATATCGTTTAATTTGTTTGGCAGGTGTTGTAGGTGAACCGGATGAAAATAATGGGGTGGTTTCATATTATATTTGGACGCACAAAAAATTTGATATAGGATATAATGGTAAACAAATAGTCGATGTCAATTTAACAAGCGATAACAAAGTTAAACTTGTACAAGGTGCTCAAATATCTTTCAGTTATGAAGTAAATTGGAAAAAGAGCAATATTAAATTTGCTGATAGATTTGACAAGTACCTGGATGCTAGTTTCTTTCAACACAGAGTAAGGCTTTACATCGTTATATATTAATTAATTTTTTACACGATTGGTTTTATAAGATAGTTTTTTTTTTGTTTTGTTTTCTTTTTTTTTTTTTTGTTTAGATTCATTGGTTCAGTATCTTCAATAGTTTTATGATGGTTATTTTCCTTGTTGGACTTGTATCCATGATATTAATGCGGACTTTAAGAAAGGATTATGCTAGGTATAGCAAAGATGAAGAAATGGATGATATGGAGCGAGATTTGGGAGATGAATATGGATGGAAGCAAGTGCATGGCGATGTTTTTCGCCCAGCTAGTCATGCAATGCTATTTTCAGCTCTCATAGGAACTGGATATCAGGTACCTTTAATGAAACAGTTTTTATATTAATTATCTGGATAAATAAGAATAAATAGATAATTTTGTTTATTTACATTATAGGTTACTGTTGTTGTTCTCAGTGTAATTATTTTTGCTATTCTTGGAGAACTTTATACAGAACGAGGTTCCATGCTATCAACTGCAATATTTGCTTATGCAGCCACCTCATCTATAAATGGTTATACAGGTGGTGGTTTGTATGCACGAATGGGTGGGCGTGTTTGGATCAAACAAATGATCCTCAGCGCCTTTATGTTACCCATTATGGTTTGTGGAACTGCATTCTTTATTAATTTTATTGCCATGTATTATCATGCTAGTAGAGCTATTCCTTTTGGTTCAATGGTAAGTATCTTTTATGAATATGATCTAGTATTTCATTGTAGATATCAATCCTTTAATAAAATTCCATATTGTTTTCATAGGTGGCAGTGACATGTATTTGTATATTTGTTATTTTACCTCTCACATTGGTAGGCACTATTTTGGGTCGTAATCTTGCTGGAACACCTGATGCTCCATGCAGAGTAAATGCAGTACCAAGACCGATACCAGAAAAAAAATGGTTCATGGAACCATTGGTTATAATAATGCTCGGCGGAATCCTACCATTTGGATCTATTTTCATTGAAATGTATTTTATTTTCACTTCATTCTGGGCATATAAAATTTATTACGTTTATGGTTTTATGTTGCTAGTGTTTATTATCCTCATGATAGTGACAGTCTGTGTGACTATTGTATGTACATATTTCTTATTGAATGCTGAAGATTACCGATGGTATTTATGATCTTTTTATTTTATATGTATGATGTTTACTTGAATTTATTTATAATGTATATTTCATTTCAGGCAATGGACAAGTTTCCTTGCAGCAGCTTCAACAGCGGGATATGTGTACATTTATTCATTTTATTACTTCTTCTTCAAGACTAAGTAAGTAGATACTTTCATATTTTCTAAGTCAATATATTTCTGTTATAATTCCATAACATAATCATATATTCTTTCTTTTTTATTTTTTTATTTTTTTATTTTATTTTTTCTTTTTTTTATTTTTTTTTTAGAATGTATGGTCTCTTCCAAACAGCATTTTACTTTGGCTATATGGCACTATTCAGTCTGGTCTTAGGTATTATGTGTGGTACAGTTGGTTATATGGGCACTAGTACGTTTGTACGAAAAATCTACTCCATAGTCAAGATAGACTAATTGCAGTTTTAGTGAAACTTATGTACTGTGGAATAAAGTAGGAACTTGATTCGTACGGCGTACTGCTCTCGGTGACGAACATTTGCGAACATGTGATGTGTCTTTACAAGACAGTATTTTCAATTTGATTATAACGATATATATATATCCTCTTTCTAAGGAGTATATTAATTTTTTAAGGATCACCATAAATATTAATAATTACAACGAAATGATGTTTGATGATTAAACATGTGTAATTTATTATCATAAATAGTAGGTTCGCATTCAAATCGAGAACAGTTCGCGGAATATTATTGGTATGGCAATGATCATGAATTTTCAGTAACTATACGATTATAAATCTTAAGAAAGTCATGATCACTCTAAATTCGTGTCGTATGAATAAAAGATTATAAAATTGTGCAGATATAAACAATTCAATTTGATTATATTCAAAACATTGTAAGTTCATTTATTTATACAATTTATGTACTTCCATTCTGCACAACGTAATTGTGTTGTTTCGTGCATTAAAAATATTTTCTATAAGGTATTTTATTCCTTGTTATAGCAATATATATATAATTTAAAACATCGTGGAGAGATGAGAAATAATAATGTCCTAATAAATGTTCTAATAATATATAAAACCATCTCCAGTATAAACTAACCTGCTTCCTAGACATGTCATTTTTTTTAAACGCAATTAAATTAACAAGTGCAGTAATACTGTTGAAAATAAAAATTGTTTTTAGTAACTAATGAAATGCTAATATATCATTTGTTATCACACTTATGTGTTATAAAAGCCAATTGCACTTTGAGAAAACAGCTTTGACAAAATGTATGAGTGAAACCAATTTTTTAGTTACGCTTGCTACATAATAAACAATTGTTAAGATTACTTTAATTTATATGTGGGTAGATAGAAATAATGAAGTAACATATATATATATATATATATATATATATATATATATATATATATATATGCGTGTGTGTGAAATTGTCATGGCTGCTGCTACTACTTTAAGAATTTTATAAAACACTTGTATTACGCAATTTTCTACTATAAATGTTTATGTTACTGCTTGAATAACAGATAATAGTATGGTATAATAGTAAGTTCTTAAGAAAAAAAATGACGATCTTTGCATCTTTTTCATTAAAAAGGATTAATATGAGAACAAACTCATTTGTACTAATTAATAGTATTGGAATATGAGATTGTACTAAATGTATTTTCTTTATAAAAATATTATTGAATGGGTTATATCAGTGAAGATATTTGAATGAATGGATGATTTGTTATTAGATGCAGAAGATATATAAAAAATTATACAATTTCTACGTATAACATTATTTCATTTATATCTCGTTCTGTTATAATACTATCATTGATAGCACAGGAATCAATGTTGTAAATGTATTGAGTAAGTTACAAATATCATTGTATCACATGACCTCGATTGTGCTATGAAATAATCCGAATTATTTTGTATAAAATAAAATAATATAATAATCAAGTGCATATTCGATAAGGAAAAAGTATCTGGTATAAAACAAAAATGTTTATATCTTATCAATACAAAAGATAGTCATTTTAATTTGGTCACGAAAATTTTATTAAAATAATTAAATAATGTTTTGTTATTTTATACGAATTAATATCAACGCAATAAATGTTTTTTTTTAATTTATCAATTTTTATAAGGACCTATTTAAAGTAGCACGTCACTGATTTGACTTAAGTAGTGCCTGTGTGGCACAATACGTTGATTTGTCGGTAGAATTTCATCCATTCACGTGTCAGGGCGCACACGTCGACGCGACTGGCGTAAATTAAAGCGAACTGCGACAGGCACATACACGTCTGCAGGATTCAAAAGACGTTTTGATCGATTACAAGTTATTCAACTAAATTGTTGGAAACAATTTTCAATTAGTTATTTAATCTAAGCTCTTCCGCAAACGAAGATATTATAAAATGGCACCAAAACAGAGAATGCGCATCGCCAACGAAAAAGCCACGAAGAATATCAATCTTCGTGGAAATGTACCAAAATCATCGGTAAGTTTGTCTTTTTTGTTCTTTATTTTATTTTTTTTATTCATTAAATGAAATAATCTATAACAGTATAAGATATTTAAAGATTTGACATATCCTAAAAAATGTATTACCTACTGAATATGTTGAGGTTATAAATGATACCATCTGTGATGGACATATCGTGTCTAAATTTACCGGTTTTCACTATTGACTTCGTAATTGTATTTTATATAAATATTATACTTAAATTTATTCAATTTTATGCATATCAATTTAAAAAATTAATATATTAATAATACCATTTTAGTCACTACCATATGTAACACAAGCATATGTAGCAATGTTTGAGAAACTTTTATTAGAAAAATTTGACAGAAATAAAACTAAATCAATTGGAATATTGAAAGTGCATAGCTTTATTTATTTGTATTACTTCTGATAATTTCTTTTTTATTATTTTAATTTATTTATTTGTAATATAGAAGTAAAAAAAATATATCTATTATATTCATTAGAAACCACAAGACGAAGGATCACCTGTTGGGCCATGGCTATTAGCACTTTTTATATTTGTTGTTTGTGGGTCAGGTAAATATTTCCATGAACCTATTATGGATTATTAATCCATGTGAATATTTATATTCGAATTAATTTCTTTCAGCCGTATTTCAAATAATTCAAAGTATCAGAATGGCTTAAAGGATTATAAATGCAAAAAAGGGAAAATGATATCGTTACTGTTGATATAATGAGTTATCTACAAAATATCAATACACAAATGCTGTCATCATTTTTCGAGGAATTATCAATTTTGACATGGGTTTAAGTAATACAGTTGAAGGTGATAATGTTTTCATACGTACAAGTTTTCAATATCGTCTAGAGAATTCTATTTTCCCTTTGCTAATGGCTCAAAGATTATTTATGAAAAAACTTAGCATTTACAAGCGTTTAATTTAATCATGCCATGCATTGATGGAAGTGAAGACTGTACATTTTATAGAATATTACACGATATATTATATTTATCAAGGTATATATTTTACTTGGCCATTTCATACTATTTCCGATATTCATAATGATCGCTTTCAGAAATTATTCTTTTGTTTTCAAAATGTTTAAATAATGTGCACTCTTCCATTGATGCATTTATAGTAAATAATTGTATATAAATAAACAATTCGTCATATGAATTTATAAAGCATTCCACTCCGAGCAGTTGGTAGCTTTTCTTTAACCATGTATTTAGTGGCCTTGAAAATATATTGGGTCATTATATTTATTACATGTATAAGTGTATACTATACATACGTAATGTTAAAAGTAATTTATCTATGTTAAATATTTGCTATTGACAGTTATTTTTTTTTTTTTTTCTTTTTTTTTCAATAAGGAATATAACACTAGTAAATATACATTAACAGGATACATTTAGAATCACACTTTGCTTGTGGATTTTATATTTCTTCGTACTATATTTATGCAACTCGGAACATAATGCATTGTCTTTGAAGATGTTTAATTTCTTTCGTTTTTCTTATTGTAAAAGGATTTACGTAAATTTTCCAAAATACAAAAATATTCTTGAGATAAATGCAAAGATAATTCATTATGAATAAAAAAGAAAAAAAGTAGAAAAACAGATGCGCAATTACGATATATGGTAATAATCATTTGAAAGTAATAATAATCATTGATGAAAATGATTAAAATGAAATGTCCTCGTAAAAAATAAAAATAAAAATTATGAAAAACGGCGTAATTATGTTTGCACGTATGCATGTACATACATGTTAATACTTTCATATTATTTCTGATATCGATCCTACTCGCAGTAGTTATGTTCTCGATTGTTTCGTTACTATTTTTAGGCTCGATTCGCACTATCGATTCGTTCGCGTTTAGATCTCTCTTAGAAAGTATGTATCGGGCCTTATACTTTTTTTTTAAGGCTGTTCACCCTCCCAACTATATCCCTTAAAGCACGTGTGACTTAGACAAAATATAAACTACAAGCGTAATAGGGTATCATCGTCAAAACATGCGTAAATCATACTATTTTATCGGTATACGAGCTTATGTAGGTTATACTCCTTTTACGCGTAATCTAACACTCGAATTAGTTGGTAGCGAGACGATTGTTTCTATATAGTAAAAATAGTAATACGTTTGACAAAGGTAAGAAAGAGAAAAAAAATGCGGATTGTTGCTTCTCGAGATTTAAGGGATCTAACAATGGATTCTATTCCTTCATATCATTACATTCTATCGTTCGAAAAGTTCGAGCAAAATTTTAAGTTATGAGACGACGACTTTTACTTCGGTAGAATTTATTAATTTAAATTTGTTTCTGGAAATTGCCGCTAGAATTAATTTTTCTCTTATAAACCGTCGGTAATGCAGTACGCGATACCAAATGATAATAAGATGGAAATTGTTTCAACGATATTTTATAACACTCGAACCTTTTACAGAAATTGATGTTACTTGCAATATAATCTACATTGTCTGTCGAAATGCCCTCCCCCCCCCGAATATTGTTAGTACACATAAATGAAAGAAAACAAGAAAAGGTGAGAGAAGATATACCGACCGATCCGATCAACGTTCGTAGTTTCCGAAGTATGTCGAAAGCGACGAAGCGTGACGAGTGTGACGTAAAGATTGTGCGTTCTTATTATTCGCCAGTATTCACGTTCGTTCACTAGGTAGGATTTTATCGAGTCGGATTCTTCCAAGGACGTAGATTTTAACACGAATTGTTAAAATAAATTAGATACATTTCCCCCCACGATTGCAGCTATATCTTATTTTGTATAGAAAAGAAAATGGCTGGTGCAGGAAATGCGAGTGCCGGTTCTGTTTTCCAAAAACTCGGTTTGAGACCAGTTACGAAATGTAGTCTTGTTAAATACTACATGCCGGCTTTCGGTGTTGCTTCGTATACAGCTTTATCCGTCAACGTGATGAATCCAAGCCTGGTCATCAGGTAGGACAATTAAAAATATCGGACTTGACCTTATTGATCCAGAATATTGAACTTAAATAGTTCGGTAATCGTTATTGAATTATTACGTAATCCGCGTATGCCTAAAATATGGTGCTCTAATATTTCCAATTTCCAAGGATTAAATAAATTCGATGAAAAATATTAATTTTTTTCTTAGTCAAATGTACAGACAAATATTCTGTACAAGGAGTCACTTGATTTTCATAACTTCCCTCAAGTCTGATCGATGACCGTAGCTGCATTAACTTATCATTTATTACATTTGACCTCTTTAAATAAAACTCAAACACTTGATATTTTTATCCTTTAGATAAAACGCTTCGTTGTATATATGGTCATTTGAAAACATTATTTTGTATAGCGTTTCAAAAAATATATTCGTTTCTTTAACCGTCTTTTTTATATCTACTTACAGAATATTTCCAAAGAAAGATATCACGAACTATTTACTCTTTAGTGCGCTAGCAGGAACTGGCTCATACTTTTATACCAGAGAGCACATGGAAAAAGCTCAAATCAGTACTAGATTGTTATATAGGTAAGAAGGTTTTAAATTGTTTATATTTTATTGATATAAACTATATATGCGCACTAATCGTTATGTTGTACTTAATAGTGGTACTGGAGCATTGTTGCTGAGTTTTGGTTCAGTTTTGATGTGGGCCGTTCTACGATCGATTGTACCGCCAAATCCAACTTTGTGCACTTTAGTTGGTATTGGTTCAGGATTGCTAATTATCAAAGTTGGTTCTAGCTATATGGACTATATTGATAATCAGATAGCTAAAAAGTAGATGACTATTATTGTTTTATTTAATTTCATTTATTTCGCACTAAATCTATTATTAAAGAACAGAAAGATATAATCCATATGTCATTTGGTAACTAGATATCATTGAGCTGCATAATACTTGTGACTTTCCTAAATTTTATATGGTTGTTTCTATTTGTAGTAAATGGATATATTATTGAAAACTATGTTGAGTATTGTTAGACTTTATGCCTAACAGCTATTTATTTACTGTATTTTTTTTGGTTAAAATAATTATCAATATAGTATTCATCGAAAGGTTATATCCGACTACAGGAGATTGCTGAAGTATATTGAATTAGGTGAGAAGTAATTGTAGAATAGAAGAGAATAATGCTAAATTTGTTTGAACAAATGTTTCAGTATTTTGACAGCTGTTTTGTAAATTATACTGACTTTTTGTTTACGTGAGATATACGATGCAAATGAGAGATTCATTAATTGTTTTTAGAGATTATTTCTCACTGGTTATATATATATATATATATATATATATATATATATATATATATATAAATTTGAAAAAAATATACAAGCAAGTAATATTATTTGAGAATAATTTCATTTTCATTAATGTTTTTGCATTTTACTTAAATGGATTGCACAGATAGTATTAAAAAATGTGTATAAGCATTCTAATAGCTGTAATTTTTTCAATAAAAATGCAGTTATTGTTTTTTTATGGCATTTTCTAATACAAACAATTAAAATATATATAAAATTATTAATACCATTTATGAAACAATTCATGTTATCGATAGCAATCTGTAATAAATATTTCATTAACCTAACAGTAAGAAATTTGTAATTACTTAAATTAAGTTAAAAGAATTCCATATGAATGCTTGTATTTAGAATTTGTGATACCAAAGATTGTATTTCATGTATTAATTCATATTCATTGTACAATTCTGGTATCGATGCTAAAGATCTGTAAATTGTTCACCAATACCTGTTGCTAATTTGTGTTCTTCTGTCAAAGATTTGTACATATAAGTTGAGAAAAAAATGAATGCAAATATTACACGAACAAATACGAGTCTAGTTTTGATATAAATTATTTTTATTTCTTGTGTCCTTAAATGATAAATAATTTTATATTCTATCTATACAAGAAATATAATTATGTGATTTATAAACAATTTAAAATTTTTAATATATATTTTAGAATATTTCTTAAAAATTTAACAATACTTACAAACAATAACATACAATAATTTTCAAATCATAGTTTTATAATATTTAAGTAAAAGGAATCATATCGAATATCTACAAATGTCAGTATCATTAAACGTTAGTCTACACAAAACAAAACTTAGATTGGTTCCAGATTAAAAGAGAAAACGAATGAACATTATAAACGGTAGAAGTTTTATAGTATATTTGTCGATGTGCTATGAAATAAGATAAACATATTCATCTAATACTCTCACTAATATTAATGTAATGATTACGCAACACATCAGTAAGACACTCAAAATGTATTTCGACTGATATCAGTCAGTTCTATACGAATTTCGTGCACTTAATGTTGCAATAAAAATAAATGACAATAAATAATCAAAATGCAAGGATGAGTGCTGAAGAAGTACGTAATGAAATATAAATGACTCGAATCATGATTGTTTAAGTTAAGTGATTCGTATGTCATCGCTATAACAGCGACATTTCGCGTTTATTTGTTATTACATATATAAAAATTTTATACAATAGGAAAAAAACAGGAAGGAAGAAAAATTTAGTTAAAATTCTATCTTTTTTAATTTTTATAAAAAACGAGAGGTATATCCGTATGACAGCATAAAACTCTGTCAATTCTCATTGTCGTTTAATTTATTTTATTACATACGAAAGTCGTTCGCATAACGCGCCATTTTTAATCTTAAGGATGGTCTTTACATATCTTACATATTCTTATTTTACAAATCCTCTGTGCAATGCATACACGTTAAAAAAAATTTATTTCCTTTTATGTAGTTTCCTACCGATGCATAGTGGTCCATATTATATATATATATATACCCGTATTAATTGAGCATTAGTGACGATTTCTATAAATTTTCATGATACTAACCGATAAATTACCAACGGATTCGGCGAGTTAGTAAACTGCATTCGAAATTGACGTACGAAATTACGACCACACCTTTGGAGTTAACCATATGAAATATTAATTATAACGATTAATGTCCAACCTCTGTCTTATTATTATTACTCGTGTGAATAATTAAAAATCGATGAGAGACTAGGAAGGCGCAGTTATGTATCGGCTCGAAAAAGAACTATTATTATCGGCCTGTATGGTAGAAAAATCATTTTTTTAATCGAACTTTCATTATTGGCAAGAAACTTCTTCGAGCACTTTTCTCTTCGTGTTTTATTCATATAAACACATACACAAAATATATATATATATATATATATATATATATATATATATATTGTATATATTGTATTGTATATATATTGTATATTATATATATATATACATATATATATATATATATATATTGTATATATTATATATTATATATTATATATATATAATATATATATATACATATTATATATATATCATACATCATGCATACATACATACGTCTACCATATCTTCGTTCTCAAAGAGTTTTACGAATCTTCATAAAAAATTCTTCAACGGTCTTCTATGATCCTTTTTTGTATAACGATGACGATGTTATCTTCTCGGAGTAATGCAATCGAAGAGATCGAGACATTTTATATTTTTTTTTCTTCTTTAAGCTGAATAATAATTTTCATTAAATTCATTTCGAACGATTCGTTGTCGATATCAAGGTATCCCTGGTGTTATCTTGTAATGTATAGTTTTCATGTAAATGTTCGTGGTGTGTTCGAGGACTCGCAGAGGAGGCCAAACTTTTCGACAATACGTCGACAATATTTTGCGTTACCCTATCAATTGCATCACCTACAACCCTTTCCGTGCTCGTCTCGTGCGAATGCTTCGATTTCCTTCCAAGTACCTCCTCGTGAATAATATCTTTATCTTCGTTTTCATCCTCGTGTTCGTGGGAGTGAGGATACGCGTGTCCAGGCGAATGCGAATGCGAATGCGAATGCGAATGCGAATGCGAATGGGCGGCTGTAAAAAAAGAAAAGAATTTTAATTAATTAATCATCGGTTGTCATCAGAGATATGCTGGCTGTAAAGGTATTGACACCGTTTAAGTTTCTCTCTCTCTCTTTCTCTCTCTCTCTCTCTCTCTCTCTCTCTCTCTCTCTCTATATATATATATATATATATATATATATATATATATATATATATCTTTTATATCTCTTAATCGTTCTATCGACTGTAATTATTTCGTTTTGTAATGATTACGTCACGTCGTTATATATATATTTTTTTATCTGTATTTAAATCGTGTTTAAATTGTAATAGTTAATTCTATAGTTACGTTATATTAATTTGTAATAATTATTTGATTTAAGTACATTTCTCCTGATACTTTTTTTTTTTAAATATATATGTATATAGAATTATTGCAAGAGAAACGGCTCGTGTCAATACCATATTTAGGTCATGTAATCAATTAGGGACACTTTTATCTCTGTACTTAATGTTATAAGTCGTAAACGATTGTATCGTTCTAATTTGAATTAACAATATCGTATCGATCCGTGAAATGAATTAAATTAGATCGAAAATTAATTTTTTTTCAAATGAACATTTTATGATCGATCAATACATTTTTACTTTTGGATATGTGAATATTCTGATAATCACAAGCTAAAGAGAGGATAATGCATTAAAAATCGAATATATTTACTTTTATTATATATATATATATATATATATATATATATATACACATATATTATATAATATAAATATATTGTATTATATATATGCATATGTACATACATATACACGTATATGCATATGTACATATACGATCATATCTAATCGAGGAACACATTATCGAACACAAGAATTTCTTATTTCAACATTTAAAGTGTGTGTGTGTATGTAGATAGGCGTTTAAGTTTCATATCAAAGGGACATTTCTTTTTTTTTTATCGTAAAGTAACTCGAAAATATCGAGAATTCGATTTTCAACAAATTAATAATTTTTTTTTTGATCAGAAAAAATATACCGAAGAAGGATTTACAATCGTGAATAGATGCAATAATAATATCGCCATTAACTCGAACATTTTTTTCGATCGTATAGTAGATCAATTTTTTCTTTTAAATTCCTAATTCGCAATTTTACAGGAAAACGTTTTTTTTTTTTTTTTTTTTTAGATCAATTTTATACAACACGTCCAAACTTTCACGTATATTGACGATGATTTCGATTTCAATACTTTCAATTAACAATTTTAAAGGGCAACGAACATTTGATCAGTATGTATTTTAAATAAATATTCGATATTTATATTTAATAAGATTATATCAGTAGGTGATATAAGTTATGCAAACCTGACGCAATCCTGACATTTAATCATTTATACTGACCGAAATATTCATACACGTTGATCATTTTTTATATCACAAAATACGTATCATTAATAATTAATAAAAATATTGATCTAACACGATGTATAAAAGTGATATTAAAGAAACGGCATTAGAACTTTCGTACCAATGACGAGAGGCAACATTGAAAAACAAAAAAATTTATCGTAGATGAAAAAATGATCGACGAGTTTGATAATTATTTCGATTTCTCGCTTTTTCTTTTTTTACTTTTTTTTTTTTCGTTCGCGTTACTCATCACCGATCAATCTCAAAGTTAGACGAAAGATTATACTATAAAAGATTCTAGGTGGTCGAGAAAGCGGTCGAAAGTCGGTCGGATCGTCCATCGACCTGCGACGCGGGTCATTGCCATGAATAGAGAAAGCTCAGAGAAGAGGCAGATCTTTGCGAAAGAGCGAGAGCGAGAGAGAGAGAGAGAGAGAGAGAGAGAGAGAGAGAGAGAGAGAGAGCACTTAGTCCTCGTAAAACGAATCGACGTAACAAAGATCGTAATTTGTCACCCACGATGATTGCAAACGTTCGTTCGTGTATCTACGCTCCTGGAAATGTCTCATTTTCTTACGTGAGAACCGTCATTACGTTGTCTCTCTCTCTCTCTCTCTCTCTCTCTCTCTCTCTCTCTGTCTCTGTCTCTCGTACGAGTACATACGTATGTACTTATCCTAAGCAATTTATCATATAATATCACGAATAACAGTATACCGGGGAAATAAGGATTATCTATATATCATCCATTTTGAAATTTTTCTAATAAATTAATTAGTCTTATGGGTCTTTCTACATTTGACGCAATCAACTTATTCAGTTGTTCGTTTACGGAATCAGAATAGGAATCGAATTATGCAACAATATATATATATATATATATATATATATATATATATATATATATATATATATTGAGAGAGAGAGAGAGAGAGAGGTAATATATTTGTCAACAATTTATCGAATCATAAGTATACATTTCTTATTGAACTTCCTGCGCAACTTAAGTGCTGTTACGTATTACTAATTATTTACGGCTTTTTTTTGTTCGTTCATTAATGTCATAGAGATAAGATCGGCGGTGAACCAAGCTGAAATTTTCTGTTACGCTCCGGTGATCATGAATCACCTCTCTCTCTCTCTCTCTCGTATTAACACCAGAACCACCGACAATTTATTATTCCGGTATATTAGGATATACCCCCGTCGTATGTATCTTTGGAAACAAAGAAGAACAAAAAAGAAAAAAAAGAAAAACGGGGGAAGATAAAAAACAAAATTCATAAAATTGATCCGTATTGTATAGTCAATCTAATAGAAAATGTAATGATGTACTTAAAAAAGAAAATTTGCAATAAGATTTAATATTACAAAATTTTTTTCTAAGAATGATCGAAAGGCCATTGGTCACAACCGGTTTGTACATGTATAATGTCGATTTTAGTATTAGTCGTATTTATGATTTACGCGAAACATGATTCGAAATTCATGTTCCGAATTTTTTTTTTTTTTTTTATTTGTATAAATGTCACTCTTGAAGTGGAAGAAAAGACCGGCGATTTTTTTTTCTCGAATGATCCTCGCATTTAATCGTATAAGGATTATGTCATCGCGGAAGAGTAAGAGTGAGATTAATGGAAACGTATTGGATTATATATCCTACATATATACTATGGGCATCTGTCTTAGTATTTAAGTTGATTGGATCAGTAATTAATTGATTGCTCGTGATTGGACCGTAACATTAATATTATAATATTATATATATATATATATATATATATATATATATATATATATATATATACATATACAAAGAAAATTACGTTTCCGATAAAGAAAGAAAAATAGATTGAAAATAATTCGAGTCGAATGAAGTCGATTACATACGTACGTGTATACTGATGAATAAGTTATCATCGAGGAGAATCGAAAATAATTGAATTAAAATTTGTTCGACTATCATTATGAATGAAGAATGGCGCAAAGTTAAAATTTTGGGTTAAAAATTGTGGTGAAATTTTCTTTTTTTTTAATGTTTCTTGCCTCTCTCTCTCTCCCTTTCTCTCTCTCTCTCTCTCTCTCTCTCTCTATCTATCTATCTCATTATTATTTTTCGAATAGATCACGTTCATTCCGAGTGGCCAACTTCGACCTGAAACTTCTTCGA
This sequence comes from Dolichovespula sylvestris, assembly GCA_918808275.2. Lineage (NCBI taxonomy): Eukaryota > Metazoa > Arthropoda > Insecta > Hymenoptera > Vespidae > Dolichovespula > Dolichovespula sylvestris. Next base: position 1,741,843 of record OU964963.1, on the reverse strand, counting down.
ACGTTTAAACTTAACTTGAGCAAATCAATAGGTAGATGAGTTTCGACTCGACGAGTTAAACCGACACGTCGACTGTAAATGTATCAAGGACGTACCTGCGATAGGTTTGTACCACCGAGTTGGATCAGTCGAAAAAGGAAATGTGCCAAAATACTTTACGTCCAGAGGAATGAAACGTGTATGCATTGTATATATGTATATACGATAAACGTCTTTTAAGTTTGTATTAAATCGAAGTTAATTAGTTTTCTGACGCGACGAAAGTGTTAATCGGATAATCTTTCCCGGCTGGGGAATATGTACTATAATTACGTAACAATAAAAAAAAAAAAAAAAAATCATTCACAATGACGAATCGAAAAGATGCAACGATGAAAGGGACAACAAAATTTCTTCGTGTTCGATTTTATTGGGAAAAAAAGAAATAGAAGAAGAAGAAGAAGAAGGAAAAGAAGAGATTTGCGCGAGACTAAAAAAAAAAAAAAAAAAAAGAAAAAAAGAATATTTTCTCCGAATCACAGTGGAGACGAAATTCAAGGTTGTTTTAGCGATAGACCATCTTCCGTATATTATATTATATCTATTATAGAACGCGAGACGTTTCGTCATAATCGACGGAAAGTCTTCCGGGAAGCGCACTCACTGGCAATCTGTAGACCCAGCATCAGCATGAATCCCACAATAATGGCGAGCAATTGTAGCAGACCACTCTTCTCGTTGGCTCTTTCACGTGCCAAAACTTCGAAAAATACAACGTAGAGTAACGTTCCAGCTGCCATTCCTTGGAGTATGGTCGGGGTTGGACCGAGGGTATCGCTGTCGTTTTTGAAATGGCCAAGAGCTAATCCGACCGCGATACCGATCGGCGTTACCATCGAGAAAACCGTTAAATATCCCAAGGTCGTCCTGGTCGATGCACCGGCCACGTAAAGTTCCATACCAACGCAAAAGGATATAACTAATTTATGAGTGGCAATCGCGGCAGCGAGGTAAACAACGGAGCCCAAGGATGGTTCCAAGCCTACGGCAAGTCCTTCGAAGATGGCATGAAAGGACAATGCCAAAACCGTTAATAAACCTTGAACGGATGTCTTTTTCTTTAAGATCGAGTGTTTATGCTCGTTATGCTCGCGCGATGTGTACGCAACTAATTCGGGATCCGATCGATTCTGTCCGATAACGTCATCCCCTTGATCTCCGATCTGTCCTGATAATCCAGCCGACGATGAAAGTACAAATATGGCCGGCAATACCTTGTCGTCCTTGACGCCACACATATCCTCCAATCGATATTGTTGTCTCGATCGTCGATTCAATTTCTCGTCATCCTGTCTAAATTCATCGGTATCGTCTTTCCAAGTGGACGATCTAGTAGTCGTCGATACAGTCGTGGTCGAACCGCTCGTCGCGGACGTCGTTACACCGTTTTGATTGTTACAACGACGTACCGATACTGTCCTGTAAAGTAAAGCCTCCGAGGATTCTGGTTTCCCCGTTAACGCCGCGTGTACTGCTTCCTCGACCAAATAAACTAAAAAGAATCCTCCGCAAAAGAGTAACTCCGATAAACTTAGAGTTCCCAATGTTGGTAGCTGTCCGTTCGATTGATGTCTCTCAACGCTTAGCCGTACCTCGGGTGCTAGGTGTAGGAACGTTGTGAAGAGAAGGACTCCTCCTCCGAAGCAGAGCAACAGCGACGTCAAAAGACCCTGAAGAGTATTTGCTTAGTCTCATTTCCTCGTTTTGTCTCGTCCTCTCTCTCTCTCTCTCTCTCTCTCTCTCTCTCTCTATCTCTTTACCTCTTTATCTCTCTTTTATAACATTACGCATTATGTATAACATATGTATTAACAGTGCATGCAAAATTTCTTTGAAGTACATCCGACGAAAGTTTCGATGTCGAACGAATCGGAATAAACAAATATCAAGATAATCTTTTCTTTTTTCTCTTCTAATCTCGAGATTTAATTTTGAAGCGAACGCGAACACCTCTCCTCTTATGTGTTCCGTATATTTGTTTTTCTAATTAAGTTTTAAAAGTCGAATTATTAGATACGTATTTTCTTATTAACGTTCCTCGGAGGTTCTTCAGAGAACAACTCGAATAGAGAGGAAGAGAGAGATGAAGAGAGAGAGAGAGAGAGAGAGAGAGAGAGAGAGAGGGAGAGAGAAAAGGAGTTACAAAAGCGTACTTGCGAATTTGCTGCGTTATCGACGAAAGTGGAAGACGCTTGCGATGCCGACGTTGAAGTAGAAGTCGAGTTGCTCGAGTTATTGGAGATGCCGTGACATCGTTTCTGACGAAATTTCGTCCTGCATCGTCCAACCATCAGAGGTAACATACCCAATATGAACGATCCAAATCCAAGGCCGATCATGGCACCGATTTTTGCCATCAAAAGAATCGAAGACGTTGCAGTCGTCGTGGTCTCTTCCATTTTTTTCTCCTTTACCCCTTTTTTTTTCTTTTCTCTCTTCCCTCGCGACTCGAGAAAGATGACAGAGAAATTCAAACGAACGTTCAACGAAACTTGCGTCTGGATTGCTTCCAATATTTGCCGTTATTTATTTCGGAATATCATTGTCCCTCATTCGTCGAAACATATATTCAAAATGAAATATATTTTACATCCAACGAAAACAACAAAAAAAACACATCGTTGATGGTTGAACACTTTGAGTCGTGACTTTGATAGGGATCCGTTCTTCCCAAAAATTACGCCCCTTCCTTCCCGTATATTATTACACACAGATGTTTAGAGCGGGCTCGAACTGTGAACACACGATCGCAAATACAATCGAGAGTATTCCGCGGAACTTCACCGGTTGGTTACCCACTTTCACCCAAAGCACTCGTGCTAAACGCTACGTTGATATTTAACTGGACCGTAGTTGTTAGTCAATAGTGGCGACAAAATTAGTAGTAGTAGTAGTAGTAATGGTACCGCACAACGGTGCTCGGTCCAACGTGTCTCGTTTCTTTTTGTAACTAACACAAAATAGGAATATGTTGATCCCAACAGCATCGCCAATAATTTCTTAGATATCGATCAAATCCAAATGATAAAGCGCGCGCGCGCGCGCGTACACACACACAAACAAACAAACATACATACATACATACATACATACATACATACATACATACATACGTATGTATATAAAAATTTTGACGTTAGATAAGGAACGACAAAACGAGAAAGAACTTCTTCGTCATTCTGATAACGGATATTATTATTCTCGATATTGTTGGACATCCGTAAGTGCGATTTGTTTGATGGAGAACACGAGGAAGACGATATATGACGAATACTATGAAAGGAGGAATAAGAAGAAAGATACAAAGAAACGTAAATAGTTCCACGCGGCACGGCGTCGAACCGGACACTCAGGGTCTGGTGTAGGGACTTCGTTGGTCATTCGTATCCCCTCGCATCTTACATAGTCCCTCCGAACCGTTTCCTGCCCCCCTCTCCTTCTTCTCTCCCCGCTCTAACTCTAACAATCCCCACTACGTTCTCGCTCTATCCGCCACCTTCTCTCTCTCTTTCTGTCTCTCTCTCTCTCTCTCTCTCTCTCTCTCTCTCTCTCTCTCTCTCTCTCTCTAACTCACCGTCTCTTTCTCTCATTCTCTCCCGAGTTCCCGATGCATTCGTACTACGTGCATACGAACTCTCCCCTCTATTTTCCTTCGTCCATATACAGGGTGAGTCAATAATATTATTTGTCAAGCGAACCGGACTCCTTAAATGTAAGATTGATACTTTACGACGTAATTATTTCTATGCGTATATTAGTTTTTTCTTTCTTTTTTTTTTTTTTAAATACGTTATGTAAATAATTTTTTATTTATTTATTTATTTATTTATTTATTTATTTTCTTTTTTTTTATTCAAAGGTTGAATAAAAAAAAGGTTGTGTGTACTTCGTTTATAATAATAGTATAAGAATTTATTTGAATATGTCGCTCGATTAAGTCGTGTCAATCAAAATTGTATTCAATATATTCAATAGATTTTTCTTCAACGTTAGAAAATCAATGATGAAACATCGATTATATTACAATGTCGATTTTAACGAACTATATATAAGTTCGTTTATATATTATATATATTATATATACACGCCGCGTTTGGTGTCATTGTATCTTTTTTATCTTTCATATACCTATGCTCGTTGATATTCAACATAGAGAGAAAGAAAAGGAAAGAAAATAAAAGGGTGGGTGTGTTTGTATATATATATGTGTGTATGTGTGTATATATATATATATATATATATGCTAACTCGCTTCAATGCATCACCTTGCAACGCGTGCTACGCGTGAAACCGGACTCTTTTTTGATATTTTAAACATTCCAATTCGAGTAGCGTTCTATTCATTTCTTCACCACGAATCGTATTTCATTCGGCTTTGCGTGCCTTTTGCGTTCGAATTAAAAAAATTTTGCCCCATAAATGAAGATAAACGTTTTTCTCTCCCTCTCCCTACCCCCCCCCTCTCCCTCCCTCCCTCTCACTCTATCTCTATCCAATGTTGACGTTTAATTGGTCTTATTCGTCATACGAAGTTGATGTCCTATTGTTTTCAACACATGATTCGTTATCACGTTATGTTTACCAGACACAAATCAATGTATAATCCCTCTCGTGTTATAGGAGTTTTCATTTATTCTTAGAAACACGTATCTCCGTCTTCACGTTACTTCGTAAACCTTTCAGAAAAATCAATATGATTTGTTTAAACATTTCGAAGTTTCGAATGATGATCATTGTAAAAGAAAAGAGAAAAAAAAACAAAAAACATTAGAGAAGAAGAAAAAGAACAAAAGTAGAAAGCAATCAAATATTATTATATAATATGTACACACAAATTATACTATATTATATAATATTACATGTGAACGAAACGTTGTGTGTGTGTGTGTATGCGTGCGTGTTCGCGTGCTTGCTTTGCGTGCACGCGTGTTAAATTCTTTTCGAAGAAATATTACTTCGTTGTATTTGTCTCTTCTCTCCCCCCCCCCCCCCTCTACACATCCCTCTCTCTCTCTCTCTCTCTCTCTCTTTCTCTCTATCTCGAACTTTCTTTAATTTCGTTTTAAAAGGTCACGAACGGAATTTTCGCGAGAGTCGGTATGGTATGTACATACACATGCAGATATATATGTATGTATGTGTGTATGTAATTACATAGATACGTACTTACTTACGTACGTTACAAGTAAATCGGTCGAGCTGACGGACGGGTGAAGGTCGTTTCACAGTGAAAGGCACACCGGCATCATTCGCCTGTATACTATAACGCCATCCAAACGCTCTGGCGAATCACTGGCGTGGAGGAAAAGAAGAAACGACAAAAAAAAAAAAAAGAAAAAAGAAAACAAAAAGGAATGAGTACGAAATACCATAGTTCTATAATACCATCGTTCGTTACTTTTTTCTACGACAACGCGCACTTCCGCAATATTTCTTTACTATTGCAAGTTGTCTTAGTAAACCCTTTCGATTAATTAACAAACGGAATTTCTTTCCTTTCGAATCGTTTTTTTTTCAGTTATGCTCTGCGTGATTCTGACGACTCATTACCGACGTAACATCAATCGTCGTTTCATAATTATCATCGTCGAAATTATTCACGTTTGAAAATCGATATTGTTGTTCTTTTTTCTTTCTTTATTTTTGTTTCTTATCCAAAACTTTTCGATCGTTCAACGTTTACGCCAGCTTACGAAATTAATTTCAATTAATGATAAAAGGTCGTTGTTGTATATGTATATATTATAAAATATCATTACGTAATATTAATCGACGCGATACCATCGTGTCACTCTAACAATCAATTATTTTTACCGATCAAAATGGTCACGCGTTCGCATTGATCATTTATTTCACGGAATACTTCGTCGTATTTAATTAACTCCTTTTTTGGCCGGGGGCACAGTATTTCAGAAAATAAAATAGATCCCACGTTGCGAATAAATTTTATTACGTATTAAATCAAACAAAATTGGTAGATTTTTTCTTTTTATTAACAAAGGAATCGCATAATATAAAAGCATAAAAAACATAATAATAATTCAATTCAATTCAATTTGTTGTTATAGAGTGGGACTATTTGAGTCCAAATAGTTCCATCGTGCCACGTGGATTAATGAATGGTGAAATTTCGAAGTGGGTCTGAAAATGTCCCACCGTGCATCAACGTGCATCGAAAAGTTGGGGATATTTTTAATCCCACCGTGGCCCCAAAGAGTTAATACAAATGCCGATTAAATAAATAGTCGAATGAATAGATTATTCAATCGTGAAACGAAGAATATTTTTTCGGGGGTTTGGGGAGGGGAAGGGTGCAGGAGGAGGAGGAGGAGGAGGAGGAGGAGGAGGAAGAGTAGGAGGAGGTTGGAGTGGCGGGATAAGTACAGGGATGGATCACAAAAGTTTCCAAGTGGGGGCCAAAAATTTCTTGTTGATCTTAAAAATCGATCGCTCTTTTTCGAAACTTTTCAGGCTAACTTTCTTCTTCTTCTTCGGATTGCAAAACTTACATGATCAACTGTAAGTCTAGAAAAAGTTACGAAAAAGTGCGACCGGTTTTTAAAATCGTCCGCGAAGAACATTTGATCCACCCAACGGGAATTTTTGCGGCTTCGTCCTGTACAATAATGGTTATGTGCTTTAAATTAGATGAAAAACTGATGATTTATTTATTTATTCTCTTATCGGTAAAGAAGTTAGATTCGCGTGACGTGTTAACACATTCTTTCCCGTTTAACAGCTTGAAAAGGAATACAAATTTGATTTGATTTTATTGTTATTATTATTTTCTCTTTCCTCCCTCCTTTCCTCCTCCAACCCCATAAAATGTATATACGTTAACGTATATCTCAAATCTCTATAATGAAGCTCACGGTTCGTAAACTTAAAACTTTCTACTTCATCATGGCCTGCGTACTCGCGAGATGCTATAGAAATTGTACGAAGAATTCGAAACGAAATGATTATCTTAGATCGCGTTAAAATGTTATATATGTGCACGCACACGCGCGCGCTCGTAGTTAATTAGTTACGCATATCGCGTCTCAAATCTTACGCGTCGTCTTTCATGTTTATTTGCAATGTAAATATTCGTCATTATTGTTTTTCTCAAATGTGTCGTACGACCATAAGACGTATTCGTGTTAGAATTAGTCGTTCGATGTCCTATATCCGAAATGAAAATATAATTAGATATACTACTAGACGTTGCAACAACGAACGACGACAATAACAAGTAAAAAAAAAAAAAACAAAATGAGAGAGAGAGAGAGAGAGAAAGCAGAAGAGAAGAGATAATGTTGATGTAGATAAGTAATTTCGTGGGACGTTTAATACAGGAAGCCGCCTCTATGTATTTGTCAAGGAGACAAATTCGAGAAGTCTGCGTTCGTTAAAACGCGAACGAATATTGGTGGTGGTTGGCCGACCCACGTTCACTTTCATCGGAGATAATAGCGGAAGGAGTTGAGTGTTCCCGTAAATTCAACTGAGCGACCAATTTTCTTTTCGTTTCTCTAACAACGGCGCGGTGAACACAAACATATAATACTTTTATTGATTTTATTATTATTTGTTTTCTTTTCTTCCTAATTTCATCTTCATCTTACCATTTATAAATTTTACCTATAAATTCGTTTTACCATATAACCGATAAATTCTACGAAACATCTGTATGATTTATTATTCGATAGAATTGATTTGTGATACGAGTATGTGTACCGTAATTATAGAATAAATAAACGTGTGCGTACGTACAGATATATACGGATATATTATACGTTTTCTCGCGTATACTACGTGTCAATGAAAAATTAAATACTTACAGGTAAGAATATTATCGATCCTCCTTCCCTTTGGTATACATACAAAACACTATACAGTAATATCTTAACACTTTATATAAGGTGCTAAAGCGAACGAATCAAATCAGCTGATATAATAAATCAGCGGGAAGAACAATTGACAATTCTTCTATCATTCGCTTACCATTCAATGATAGTAAGATCGTGAAGAAGGCTGCTGGCATTCTCTTTAATGTTTCAAACGATCATAACCAGTTACGTACATAAAGCCGTAGAGTATGTTACATGTACGTTAACGAAATGCATATATTCCGTATAGTTCAATTACTTAGATCTGATTTCGAATTCATGAGAGCCAACGTACATTCCAAGTACGTATAGAATCTAACATTTATAATCTGTCATTAATCGGATTACAATGTACCCACTACTCACGTGTCTAAGCGTTCGTAGAAATTGGTCATGATTAATGATAGTCGTAGTTTGAAATTAGTTGAAATATAATAACAAGTAATGTCTAAACAAATAAAATATTAACGTCGAACGTTGCCCTCAATGACCCTTACTAGTTAAACGTGCGTACGTGCGCGCGCGTGTAAGTGTTCAATCGTGAACATTTATTTTCTCTGACCGATAAGTGACTCTTGACCAGCAATTAATTACGTACTGACAATCGATAATATATATATATATATATATATATATATATATATATATATATATATATATATTGAGAGAGCAAAAAAAGGAAAAAAGAACAAAACGAGATAAAATTTTTACTTTACGTTCTTACGACTGTCACGAGTCTCGATTAAGTAGTAAAGTTCAGATTAAGATGGAGACTTATTGATTCGTAATTACGTATCCGGAAAGAAATATATATATGTATATGTATATGTGTATAAATATATATATATATATATATATATATATATATATATACACATTATATCTTCTATCGAGTATACATATACTGACAACTAATACGAAATCTCTAAGACGGTTTTTCTTTTCAAAAGAGGAATTAATGATATAATTAATTAAACGACAGCTACCAACTTCAAGATAGATTTAATTATGTGTCATGGTTTCTACTCGTACTAACTATTAAATGTTTTACTTCGTACGTTCTAAATAGGTCGTTATAAGTAATCTTCTAGTGTTATGTACCATTTATAATTATCCCCGAGTAATAATGTTGCTTTTCCTTTCGCAAATTTATTTGAAAAATTATTTTAAATAGTAAATATTACTACGGAAATAAATGTCGTGTACTTACTTAACATTTGTAGTCCAAACATCACCAGAAAGCCGACGAGTATCGATAAATATTGACGAAGGCCCGTACGATGTTCTTGTAAAATTTCGAAGAAAACGACGTAGAGAAGTGTCCCCGATGCAAGGCCCTATCACATTAAAAGGAAATACGTTTAATAATTATTTATATTATATTAGAATTTATTCGAATTAGAATTTAACTAATATTTATTAGAATATTTCTATTTATTAGAATTAGAATTTTTCACAATTTCCCCCCCAAAAGAAAGAAATAATGAAGAAATTTTATCAACGCAGGTCGTGCGAAAGATTACTAGGGGGAAAAAGTTACTGGATTCACAAATTGCTGGTTGTACAAGTGAACGGATTGAAGTTATTGGTTCGTAGGTGGTTTCTTTTTGAGATATTTTTGGATGAATTTTTTTTTCTTGTTTTCTTTTTTCAGATTGCAATGACAATAAATTGTAACGATTTAAAACTACAGGTCCTGATTACGAAACTGTAATTCCAACTACAGGCCTAAAAATGATCTCTATAAAAACAAAGAAGAAGCGATTTGTTTCGCTGATCAACTCTTATGATAAACAAAAAATTTCTAATAAACTTTTGGCCCAGTAAATACGACGCAAAAGTTTCCATCGCGATGCGATTATAGATTCGAACGTACCTGTAATATCACTGCTAGAGGTCCACTTGCAGCTGCACTTTCTCCACCAACAAGTATCATTCCTATTCCGATACCTAAGGGCGAGACTATGGCGAATGTGCATACGTAGATTATCGATAAGTAACGTCGCGTTCTGGCTGCAGTTAATTCGACCCCGATGCAAAATGCTATAACGAATTTGTGAGCTGCCACTGCGGTGAACATATACCTGTTACATAAAATAACAAAATTAATTAAACGATTTTTTAATTGTGTTTTTTTTTCTTCTTTAAGTTTATACTACAACCATACACACACACGCCGCACGTACGCACGTACGCACACACACATCATGTAAAACCAACATCAATTTTCTTTTTTTTTTTCTTTTTCTTATTTCTTTTGTTCAATGACAATTTTCGTATCTTCAAAATTCTTTTTATAATTTAATATTTTATAATTAATATTTTTCATGATGTATAATATCTCGAAAGAAATCCGTTAAATCTGTATTAACGTTTATTATCATGTATTACATTTAGAAATTGTTCAAGTATAAATGTTTAATTACAATGTACAAAGTTATTCCTTGATTATTACTTACCAGACATAGCTTTCGGAACTTTCTAAACCAATAGCAAGTCCTTCAAATAATTCGTGCACAGACAAACCGAGTACTATCAGTAATCCTCGTAGTGAACTTATCATGAAGTCATCTTCGACGTCTATTATCTCGGGTAAATGATGGGAATGGCCATGACCATTTCTACGTGACAAAAGTAACGAGTTGAATTTTTCATGAATTTTTTTTTTCTTTTTTTCTCTGCGTGTAATAATTTTTTCTGTTTATTTTGAGAGGAGTATGACAGAGGAATAAACAAATTATTCGTAAAATCGTTAAGTGAAAGTAAATAATTAGAGTACAATTATAAGACATAGAGATGGAATGGATAATAAAAAAAAAAAAAAGAAAAGAAATATACTTACGCATGAGAATGTCCATTCGCATAAGATGATACTATTTGACCATTTTCTACGAGTTCGTTTGTACTACGATTCATGTCCGTTTTAATGTCCTTTTCTTTTTTCGACTTTCTCTTTCTTAAGTGCGTATGCACCAGTTCTTCGACCAGATACATAATGAAGAATCTACAAAGTAATAAGTAGTATTTTCATCGTTATTATATCCAAGAAGTATCCTATTAAAAGAAAAAAGCGATTATTTCTTTCCTCGAAACTTTTTAGGCTTGTAGTTTTACGAGATAATTTCACAATTCACAAAAGAAAAGATTGATCTAAAAAGACTCGTAAAAGAGTAATTGATCAAAAAAAAATCATCTGAGAAACTTTTAATACACTCCGTATAGATAAGTAATAAAAATATCAAAATATTGAATGAAATAAAGGAATACTAAATATATATATATATAACACCAATTGTAAATAATCTTATATATTATTAAAAAAAGATATATACGCTCGTAATACGTTTACTTTGTACGAAGAAAGAATATTTTTTCTTTTTTCAATTTTTCTTTCTCTTTTCCTTTTCTTTCCTTTTCGTTTCAGTTTATATCACAAGACGTGTATAACTCATCTACAATAATTTATGTAAATCGAACTAGCTATAAGTAACGTTGACGGATCGTAACATACCCACAGCACGTTAACATCTCAGCCAATGAGAATGTAAGGTTCGGTAATGTTCCTTCCTTCACAAGATTATCAACACCTTCGGAGACTTCCGGTATCATATGAAGAAACGTCGTACAGAAAAGTATACCTCCACCGAAACCGAGAAGCAAAGCCACTAATTGCGTAGATCTGTACATTGTAAATTCAATTATGAACGATTAAGGACAATCATTAGTATACACACACATATATATATATACATATATATATGTACGTATATTATATATATATATATATATATATATATATATATATATATATATATATATATAGTTTTAGTACATGGTGGGCCAAAAGTTTCTAGGTGATTTTAAAAATCAACGTTACTCTTTTTAGGCTAATATTTTTTTTATTTTTTTATTTTTTTTTTATTTAGATTTCTAAAACTACAAACCTTTGAAACTTTTGGTTAACGTCCTGTATTATTATTACAATATTTTAACCGATCGACGAATTTTTATTCGTATTATAGCGAACAAGTATGTCGATGTTGTGAAATCGAAGAATCGTTATTCGTTAACTGGCGAACCGATATGTCTGTGCAAACAGTTTCTGCATCGATAAGAATATTTACGAAAGGAGTACGTTCTCATATTTGTCCTTTATTTTTCTCTTTTCTTCGTAACATTTGTTAAATGGGATATATAATAAATCAGCCAGTGACACAGTATGTATTTAATATCATATGTTCAGTTTTGTGTTGAATTTATGGGATTTAGAAAAAAAAAAAAAAATAAAATAAAATCAAATTCCGATCGATCTTTTCATCGTCATAGAAGTACACGGAGTGAAAATAATTGATACGATTTGATCGATCGATTTTTGTTTTGACTCACCTTGGATTTTGAATATTACCCGAAGTATTCCATTTTAACCATTTGGCCAATTGCATTGGAAATAGTCCCATAAGAGTACTGACAGAACATAATACTACCATAGTTACTGTCTTAGCTATTAATACTTTGTTGGAATTGACATCGTCTGTAACGTGTACTTCGTGATCGTTATTGTGTTCAGCCATTTTTGTTCTCTTTGATTCCAACACGATCGTTAAATTTTCTTAATTTCAATATATCTTTTCTCAGCGAGAAGCGTTGTTACTGTAAAAAAAGTATATACAAAAAATATATTTTATATAAATTACGTGCGAGATATTTTTCTTTTTCTTTTTATTTCTTTGTAATTTTCAAATAAAAAATAACGACAACAAATTTCTAAGTCTTCTCTAGGAGCGTATGAATAATTTACGGAGGAGCCATACTTTGGAACATAAACTTGCAATTTTACGATTCGTCGAAATTGCACTCGTCGAGTTCGTATCTCGTTGGACACGAGTCGTTCTAGACAAACGATATTCTACACGTCAACAAAATTACATTACGTGTATAATATTTCTCTTGAGATGTGCCAGTACTGTAACGTGTCTAATCTTTGTCTGTAACTTAATAACAACGTCCCTGTCCGTCACGTTTTCAACGTCTTGCCGAAAATTAATTCGTTATTATGTATATGTTCTTATATTAAAATGTAGACATCCTTATTGGATGGTCGATTCGAAGAATTTTTTTTTTCTTGCAGATAACTCCGTTAAAATTTCGTTTCATTCGTGAACCCTGTAAATTTTAGTTTTGTGTGTGTGTGTGTAAAAAAAAGGAAAGGATGGCCCTCAATAGTAGTAGAAGAAAAAATTGGAAAAGAGGGAGGAGCTTTTTGATCAACTTTAATTTTAATATTAATTTGTAATATATATACGATATAAATATCAGTTATCCTTGTTATAACTTTCAAATCTTCAAATAAATTCCTCGAATGTTCAATATCGATTGGGAAATTTTTGCTATTATCTTTTCCTGGTTATGCTAACAGGATGTATTTTTTTTATTGCACTCAAATGAATGTGATTAGAACCTCGTATGAATTTTTTTTTTTACGTAATCAGAAATATTTCATCGCTGTTTAAGAATGATCAATATCTTAAGTTGTGAAATTAAAATATTCGATTCGATTCGACGAGAAGAAAATTGATAGAATATATTCGTCCAATTTTATTTCGTTAATAGTCTAAATGATTCGTACACGATTATGAGATTTAAGAAAATACTTTAAATATGATGAGAATGCTCTTTTAAAGTGTCAGTAATAATGGAATTTTGTTTAGTGGTCGAAGTTTCTTCGACGTCCGCAAAAAATTATTTAATTTATTTTTAGCAAAGAATTTTTCAACGTCAAAGTTAACCGATTATTTAAAAAAAAAAAAAAAAAAAATTAAAAACTTTTATTTACATAAAATAAAGAAAAATAAAAACGTTACTTTTTAACAAATATTTTTATTAAATATTTTTTTCCGCGAGCAATGTTGAAACGATTAGATGCATCGATATAATATGTATCTTATATATTATCTGTAGAGTGTAATAAGAAATCTGATAGAATTGTTTCTTTTTTTCTTTCTTTGTCTCTCTCACACAAACATACCCTTACACATACACTCACTGACGGATTTATCTTTCAAGTGGCCCGAGACGTTACAATTTTTGGACACGTCTATAAATTATGACACAATTAAAATAAATCAATTATTCCAAATTTATGTAAATCCGTCATTACACCTCTCTCTCTCTCTCTCTCTCTCTATCTATCTATCTATCTATCTATGTATCTATTATCTTTCTCTCTCTTTTTCTCATTTCTTCTATCTTCGTTTACACTTTTTTTTCTGTTTAATTAGAATTTCTTGTAATTCTACGCCATTGAATTTGACAAACTGTTAACTTTTGCACTTCATTTTCAATATTATCATATTCATGTTTAACTACTTGTCAGTTCTGAGAGACGGTGTACTAAACGGATAACCTTTTATAATTAATGGTATATGTATGTGTGTATGTGTGTGTGTAATATAATATATATATATATATATATATATATATTTATATAAATATATATATATATATATATATATATATATATATATATATATATAGATCGATATTGCCTTACGTGATCTTCACAATCGTCTTTGACGTCGTCGTCGTCGACTTTGTCGCGATAACGGGGCCCTCCCCCCGAATAGAAACGCGGCTGGTGTTGCTTTAAGTCGCGACCACACGTGTGCAACATCGTTTAGAACGTTGTCTCTTTATATAAGCTTCTTACGTATACGTATGCATGTATGTACGTACGTATGTATATATATATATATATATATATATATATATATATATATATGTCCCGATGTAACAGACATCTCTACATAGAACTAATAAAGTTCTTCAAGTGCTCTAAGCACGATAGCGATCGTATTTTAATTTAAAAGGGTTATAAAACGATTCATTTTCTTTTTTTTTTCGTATTATGTTTTACATACAACACGATCCAATAGAGAACAAGTAAATCGATTAAGGAAATAAATAAATAAATAAAGAAAGAAAGAAAGAAAGAAAGAAAGAAAGAAAAAATTAACGAATGAGATAAAGAAAGAAAAAAGTATAACAATAATATGAGATCGACATAATTATCGATGTTTATTCCTCATCGTCAATAGGCAAAGTTTTTGCGCGTTTTAAATTATTACATCATATAATATAGCTTTATGTGATACGGCAATTATTCGATCCAAGTTAGATATTTTTCATTTCTTTTTTAATATATTTTGACGTTCGGGTTTTGAATTATTAGAAAATTATTATTATCATTATTTTTTTTTTTTCTATACGACGACGATCATAGAAAGTTAAGACAACAAAAATTAGTGAGTATATTTATTCTTGGAAAAAAAGAAGAAGAAGAAGCGAAAGGAAAGAAAAGAGAATACATAATTCTCTTTTCGATGAAAATTTGAAAATCGGAGGACAAAGAGCGGCAGATACAGAAAATATATAGTTTCTTAGAAATATCTCGAATAACTTAGAACACTTCCTTGTACATGATGATATCTTCATATGTTTGATCGCGTTGTAAAAACTAATAGGAGGAAAAACAAAAAATAGTAGAAACAATCGTAAATAGACATCGGATTGGTATTATTTTCTTCTTCGTTGTTGTTCTCTTATCTTTTTTTTCTTTTGATATTACACCTGATGTTTGGATAGTTGAGCATTCGTCAGGTTCCTCTTTCTTTTTCGTTTTTATAAAAAAAAAGGAATTTATTTTTTTTTAATTAATTAACTTCTTATATCCGGTTATACATTCGAAAGGAATGAGATCGTTCAGGCAAATTCGATTGTAACTATTCGTAAAAGTGACTACTCGTGTAGTATGCATAATCATGTATGTTGCGGTATATATACATATATATATATATATATATATATAATACGTAGGCGAGAAATGAATCACTAGTCGTACGCGAGTGGAATATACAAACATACGTATATATGCGTGTATATAGATATGCATAATTGTAAATGCCGGATATACGATTAGCGGGAGATACGTATCTTCAATTAAGGATGACCAATTTCCATGACCATCTTTCAAGATACAATTTATCCTATTGATGCGATAATAAATTTTTTTTGTTCGATCATAGAGGATTTATCGATCCAATTCAAGCCATCGCGATCGTCGTGAAAAATATATTTTCCTTTAAGGATTTCATAATAATAATAATAATAATAATAATAATAATAATAATAATAATAATAATAATAATAATAATAATAATAATAATAATAATAATAATAATAATAATAATAGTAATAATAATAATAATAATAATAATAATAATAATAATAATAATAATAATAATAATAATAATAATAATAATAATAATAATTCAATTGACAATTCGATTGAGCAACTTACATACATATACATGATCGAACATTTTTATTACATTTTATAAAATGTACGCGCGATAAATCGTTTTCATCGTTGTTAATCTAATTATTTCAGACTTTCTCGTTGGGTTAGCGTTTTAAATGGAAGATATTTGAAATACGTACATAATATCTGCGTATGCGTATTACAAAACGGGATCAAAAGTTTCTAAGCGATTTGATAAATCAATTACTCCGTAACAAAGCTTCTAGTTAAGCTTATCATTGCTTTATTTCGCTGACCTTGCATAGAAGGTACATCTATATGCAATTATCATACTCGATACAAATAGAGATAATAGACAAAGAGGAACAGATAGATTATTTTTAACAAATAAATTAATTTTATAGAAACAGATAAATTAATTTTATTAATAACAAGGAATGATCGACAAATGTTGTCAATGTCTTAGGTAAATTTCTGGAAACTGATATTCGCTTATGTAAAAGAAACAAAAACAAAAAATCAAAAAAACCGAAAACAAAAAGGAGGAAAAAAGAAAAGAAAAATAAGCACAAGTGGCGGGGAATAATAAAATATAAATTCATATTGCTTAACACACAGGATGCCTAGATTCTCTTCCTTTTGACATGTAAATTTTTCTCGACCATCCTAACGAAATGACGTCAGTTAATGACGTCTCTGTTAAATTTGTTCGCGGGAAAAAAGAGGAATAGAAGAAGAAAAATAAATCGCGTGATAAACGCGAAGATCCAAATGGGATAAATGAGAGAGAGAGAGAGAGAGAGAGAGAGAGAGAGAGAGAGAGAGAGAGAGAGAAGGCAGCCTTCGATAATTCTGCAATATCTCGATACTGAAAGAATTCGAATGCAGTGAAAGTAATACTTACGTATTGCACGTGCCTTCAATGAGGGAGAGAAGAAAGAGAGAGAGAGAGAGAGAGAGAGAGAGAAAAAAAGTATTTACTGAGAGAAGGGAGAATGACTTTTGAATAGCCTAAGGCATACTCGATGACATCCATCTATGTATATATATATATATATATATATATATATATATATATATATATATGTACTATGTCTTAAGCAGACACGAAAGATTTCCTCATTGAGAATGTACGTATTCACATAACAAACATTTTTGTTTATCATTCTTGTTGCGTTAACACAGCTGCTTCCACCTCTTCCGTTAAATTTGTATTTTTTTTTAATTTTTTTGTTTTGTTTTTTATTTTATTTTATCTTATTGTCTTCGACACTTTCCTCAACGAATAATGTATCATATTATGCAGAAATGGCTTTCTTCGAATATGAAACATACACACACACACACGCGCGCGCGCGCGCGCATACACACATATACATGCACACACCTGAGTAGACGAACGCACGTGGTTGAATTGTTATTTCCTCTTATAATCACATTCGACAAACTGTCGTATTTCAAATCACACACACACACACACACATGTACGTACATATGTATGTATATATCTATAGAAGTGTTTCTCAAAACTTTTAAGTTTCACGTATCCTTTGAACATGGTTATGTAAATGGTGTACCCTTTGTATATATATATATATATATATATATATATATATATATATATATATATATACACACACATATATAGATATAGATATAATATATTCATAAACTATACAAAGAGTGTTTTAAAAGTTTCACCAATATTTCAGGATTTTAAAGAGTGTGGGATCGATGGGATTTTTCTTTTTATCTGTTTTCTTTTTTTAGCTTCTTTATTTCTTTAAACTTTCATGGCGTACCCTCGAAAAGTTTTTACGAACTTCGAGAAGCACCGATCTATTATATTCGACAGGAAAGGTGCGTACTATTTCAAACAATTTCTTAATAATCGATAGCATACGTCGTTGCCTCGAATTATCGGATATAAATAGACGTTTCATTGAAATAATTTACGTATGTATGCAATCGCGTCTATTCACATAAAATCTATTATCCTTAAATTCTTTTTTTTTTCTTTTTCCCCGTAGAGATTAAAGAAATACATTAAATTTCCATTAGTAAGACAGCGTGGAAATAAGAAAAAAAATCCTATCTGACTTAGAATGACGTAGATAGATAATTATTATATAGTATCTAATCGGTTTACCAAAAGAAGACGAGCTTTCGTTCGTTCGAGTTTTTATTACTAGTTTGTATCGATGATTTGACGACACGATTGTAATATAAAAAAAAAAATTTTTTATTACGCAACGGTGCGTTTGCGCGGTATTAAGCGAGTTTAGACTTATCATCGAAATTTCGTTAAGCGTGGAAGTATTTCTTTCTTTTCTTTTCTTTTTTGTTTTCCTTTTCTCTCCTTCATCCAGCTGAATTTACGTACGTCGGCACGATAACGTGGAATTTGTTATCATTATACGACTATACGACTCCCATAATCGTGCCTTTTCTTTTCTTTTTTCATTCTTATGCATCGTCTTAAGAACGTGTTCTATTTTGTAAAAGAAATTCAAATATTTTCATTTTGCATTTTTAATCTTCGTAGATCAAACTTTATAGACAGGACTTGGCAGTTTTGCATTTCGAAATAAAAATTTTACCTAAAGTATTGGACTGAAAAGAAGGAATCATCGATTTTTACAGATCACATATTACTTTTTAATACATCTGATAATTTTGGTTCGTCTGATAACTTTTGGTGATTTAATGGAAAATTGTTTACAAACTTTTTTGACCCATCCTGTATATTTTTTTTATACTTATGTATTATTTTTATTTTTGTTTACTATTATTTATCTTACCGTAGCTTTTTGACGTGCAGAATTATAATAATGCATTATTACATTCATTGAATTAATAATAATTCATTCACACACACACAAAAGCACACAACTATCTTTTTGTTAGCTCGCGAGTAGAAACATGCGGAGCATGACGATGTCAAGAACTTACTGAAACGACGAGGAAACGTATATCAAATTATTGAAAATAACGTAACTATAATTATAAACACGTAAATTAACAACAAAGTGAAATATTTAATATGATAATGAATTGATTTACCATAGAATGAGAAACAATTAATTTTAACTTACGAATTAGAGTCCAGTATTGACGATGATCGATTCATCGAATTGATCAATATCATATCGATTGTTCTTCTCTTTCGTTTAATTTATCATCGTATGCATATATTTTAATTTCGAAATGAATCAATGCTTAGCACTTTTTTTTCCACGAATACTTCCTGATATTTCTAATTTTTTATATCACGAAAATAAGAAATTGTATTAAGTGCCTCCATTTTTCTTTTTGTTTTTCTTCTTTCACTTTTTTTTCTTCTAAAAACAGTTACTGATATTATAATACGTCATACTCTGTAGTGCGTTATAGTCATACATTGTCACAAAGAGAAAAAAGATGTTTTGTCATTCAAACGTATCCGTACATGCGTTGTTTGTAATTGCAGCCGTTAAAATTATTTGTTGATTGATAATTTTTCGAATTATTTCGAGGAATCTTTGATCCATCTACAAACTTTTGGTTAGCACTGTACTATACATATAAATATATATATATATATATATATATATATATATATATATATTTTCTGCATTTTACGTACAATATATTATATATTATGTTGATATAAGGGTCTACTTTTTGAAGATAATCATATGTATTTTCTATTTAGATCTCTCTCTCTCTCTCTCTCTCTCTCTCTCTCTCTCTCTCTCTCTCTCTCTCTATCTCCACACACACATATATATATATATATATATATATATATATATATATATAATTATCCTCTAAAAAAAGTGCAAATAAAATTTTGACACTTAAATTTTGACAAGGAAATGAAAGGTTTGCACGTGCTAATTCTACAAATAATTTCAAAGATACGTAATATAGATACATAATTACGAGATGTATACAATATATAATAAAACAATTCGCTTACTTCGGTTTAAATAAAGAAAAACTGTTCCGGGTAAAACAAAAAAAAAATTAAACCACAAACAAAAATATCGTTAATCTCTAAAGAAAAAAAGAGGGAGAGAGAAAAAGAAAACATTCTTTTTTTCAACGAAGAACGCATTCGTATTACCAAGGGTATATATATATATATATATATATATATATATATATATATATATATCATTGATGACTGGATTAAATGAGGCATTACGTATAAATATACAATACACACATACACATATATATATACATACATAAACAATCTCAAAGAAAAAAAAAATAAATAAATAAGAAAACAACAATATATTGACGCAAACTTAATCCACACATAAGCGTAATAGTAACGAATGAAAATTTATCACTTACATATATAATAGATCACTATTATGATGGTGTTGGCGTTGGTGTCGGTGGTAGTAGAAGGTAGAACCAGTAAGAAAATACAATAGTTGTAATTGCTCTACTTAATATAACTCGTTGTTTACAAAATCAGCGATGTCACATATCAAGAGAAATAGAAATAGAATTTGAATAAGGTGGAAGAAAAATTTATATGTATGTCTATATACGTATACATACACACGCGCACACATACATATACATATATATATAATATAATATAATATAATATAATATAAATATATATTTATATATATATATATATATATATATATATATATATATATATAAATATATAATGTTTAGAATGATCGATCTTTTTCTAGTCGATCGTAAACTACACACATATATATATATATATATATATATATATATATATATATATCCAGTCGTAATAAGAATGGTAAAAGAGCTGATGACGGATAAATCGCGGTATCGACCGACACGGACGAGATCGAGAGACGAAGTAAACGCTTACGCGTCTTGTATATACTCGCTTGCTCGCTCGCTCGATCGCTCGATCGCTCGTTCGTTCACAACACTCGCGGAGTTCCCAAGATCGGCCGAGGACGACCAGCCTGTGTCTTAACTCGTACTTTGCGTCTACTTCTGTTCTGTTCTGTTCTCTTCTCTTCTCTTCTCTTCGAAAGAGAAGAGAACTCCTTACTAGTAGAGAGTTCGAGTTTGATCGTGCGTGACGTATATTCTCACGTTTCTTTTCAACGATGACGACGATAACGACGAGGACGACGACGACGACGAAGACAACCTCCTCCCCTCACCCTTGTCTCTTCCTCCCCCCTCGTGTCCCTCCCTCTTCCCTTCTCTTCTTCCCTTAACCAACCCACCTTTTTCCACCAAAGCGCAATTTGTTTCATTCCTCTTTTACTTCCTTCTCTCTCTCTCTCTCTCTCTCTCTCTCTCCCTCCCTCTCTCTCTCTTTCTTTCTCTCTTTCTTCTGTCCGTATTTCTTTTTCTCTACTTCTTTCATTCATTGTGAAGATTGGTGAGGGAGAGGAAATGGAAGGGAGGAGAAGGAGTATTTGGGATTCCCCGAGTCCGCTAGCTCGATGACGATAATCATCACACCATGCACGCGCATTATGTTCGATTCTAATGTCGGGGAATTCACCACTGGCTCGGTCTTTAAGTAGAATCGAATATATCTACTCCTTACGAGTAGACACAACACCCCGGTCACGACTTTCTACGTGACGAAAGGTGAACGAGTTTGACCCGTGTACGTTTCCTTCTTTTTTTTCCTCCTTTTCTTTTCTTGTTTTTTTTTTCTTCTCTCTTACATCGTGGGAGAGAATCGTTCCATTTAATTTCTTACTATTCCTACTCTCATTTCTCCGTCTCTTTTCTCGCTCTTCTTCTCCTTTTTTCTTGCGGTTCTAATTGTTTTCATTCGTTGTCTTTGTTTTTTTTTTCTTTTTTTCTTTCGCGCTCGTTCAAATGGTCATCGCGAAGAAATACTTTTGTGTCCTTTTCTTTCTTTTTTTTTTTTTTTTTTTTTTTTTTTTTTAGTTTCGGCGCAGGAGTCTGTTACCCATTTGTAATGTAATTTTTCGATCATATTTATGATAGAAGAATTGTATTTTATTTTCTAGAAATGTAATATTGTTTTTTCTATTTGCAGAATTGTAATATTGATTGACATTATTTGATATAAATGTATTGAGAAGTACCGTATCATTCTTTTTGTGTTTTTTTTCTTTTTTTTTTTTTTTCGACGAGACGATATAAAATAATGAAAAATATAGATATTACATAATGTGTATAGCAAGTGTCTGGATATATAAATAATGTTAGACTTTATTTAGAGTACCGTTTGGAATCGTAACAAATGTATCGTGAAATATTTTTCGATATTCTTTGCCTTTCAGGTTTCATCTCGCCGCCGTTCATTCGAAAAAAACCGGTCGGAATTAGGCGGAACGACGTTCCTGGGATCTTCTTTGCTTCTGGACCAGCAATCATACTCTCTTATTCATGAGAATAC
>OU964963.1:1706734-1714234 GCA_918808275.2 Dolichovespula sylvestris | reverse complement strand
TCGGAGCGATTGTAATCGTGATTTTTTTGTATATCGCGAACAAATATGGGGGACTTAACATACGTCAAGGTCAATTTCTCAGTATCAATATTATTATCAAACGTACGGGAAGTACTCGTATACTTGTATGTATTCTACATACGTGTATCAATCATTGTAAATTTCAATAAAATTACCAAGTCTGGATGAAAGCTATATGTATCTATTTTTGTAATCAAAAAAGAAAAAAAAAGAGAAAAATAACATTTCTTTGTGTTACACGTTATGATTATATTAGAAAATAAGTGAAACATTCGTTGGAAGGGTGACATTATTTTTATTATATATATATATGTGTATATTTTATAAAATTTCGAATTATATTTAATTTGAACAAGATTAGGAAATGTTTTTTGTAAAATAATTTGATTTAATTCACACGTTTACACGACGAGGAAAATCCTGTTCTTTGATAATTCAGGGAGAGAGAGAAAGAGAAACAGGAAAAATTATTAGATATACGAAATTTGTTTCTCCATTTCAACAAACATACAGAAGTTATTATTGCTAGCGACATAAACGCTATCACGAACAATCATATAATCAGTAAAGTTTCTTATCTGATCCGTCGATATAAACACTTAAGGAACATTTGTTAGATAGAAAATTATAAAAATTGATATTTTTCCGAATCTAATTTACGAATGAAATCAACAAATTATGACTTTATTATGTTATTCAATAATATAATTTTATGTTAATATTGTTTATAGTTGAGAATCGATCGATAAAAATAATCCATACGAGCATTAAGTTTTTACATTTTTTCGTTCATCTAGATATTAAAAATTTTTTCTTATAATACAATTCGTACAATATATTCATCTTATTATAATACAAATTGAAACTTTTTCTTTCAACAATGAAGAAACTTAAAAATAATTGACCTTTCATCAGTTGATCAAGTAGAAATTGCGGCTTTTTTTAGCGGTCGATAATGTAGACAACAAACTTATCTTCCTGAACTGTTAAGTCAATCAGTTATATCGTTTCAAACATACTCGTAAGATGTCAGTATTTAATTACCATTAAGTACATACTTACATTTTATTCTACAGGGTGTTCTAAATTCAAACAAAATATTTTACTTTCGATGGTCGATCGAAAGGCCCACTTTTGCGGTAACCAAAACCTACGAACATATGAAACGAATAGAAGGTATTTTTTTTCTTAAATTTCATATTAAAAATATATCAATATGAAATGCGTACGATAAAAATAAAAAAAAATGTAATCTCATCGATACATAAATATGTTAATTTAAGAACACATATATATTCGTATAACGTGTACATTGATAAACGTCATATAATGATATAAACTACGTTCGTTATTATCAGTGAAAAGGAAATATTTAAAAAATGGCATTGTAAAATTATAGATCGTAAACTTTCTGTACACCTTGTACAAGTAGATAGAACCAAGCGTACTATACTATTCATGTCACGTATTTGCGTGGATCGGTCTGTCGTTTAAACGATTATATCATAAAATCGTGCATAATAATTCGCTCATTTATAATAACAATTTATTTCCGAAGTATGTAATCGACGAGAATTTCTAAAGGATTTATTTCGTACGTCAATACTATCATATTTTCACGTCGATCTTTATAAAGGATACCGTTTCCAACGAACGATCGTCCATTTGCCGAGTAAGAAAGACGAAAACGCACGAAGATTACCGAACGAAGGAAGTTGACTTTACGAATATCACATCGACAGTTGCGTGTCGGTCCCCGTACCGTGCGGTATAGTATTTGGTGTTTCCTTTTCTCTTTAGTGTAATTGATTATTATTATTACTTTTTCTTTTTTCTTTGTTCTTTTTCTCAATTACCGTCAGATATACACGTATATGTATTACATTACTAGTATCAAATCTACTGTGATTTAGAAGTTTCGTCGTGTATGTTTCTCGTAACACGATCGACGAATTCACCAACGACGTAAGTTTGACAAACAATTTATTTTATTCCATTGTTAATTCGACACGGACTTTTCTTGAAACTTTAAACAAGTAATATACACGCACACACACACACACACACACACACACACACATATATATGTATATATAATAATAATTATTATAAATAAATAAAATGTAGTCGGTAATAAGTACAACACACTAATATGTATGACATATAAACCAGAAGTCAATTCATTCCTTTTTATGTATAGTTTCTAAAGTATTTTTTACTGTACTTCAATAAGTCCCCTTTTTCGACAATTAATCCTCATTTATTATTTATTTATTCCCAATATGTGCGTGTGTGTGTATACATGTATGTATTTATGTATGTATATTAGGCTTATCGATTATCCTCGAAGTTACTAAAAAAACAATATCCAAATACTATTTCTTTTCCGTACCAACGTCGAACATACGGCTTCACCGTTGTGTCCTCGTCGCTAATGCAAGCTAATTCTCTCGCTATCTCAGCAAATGGTATTTGCTCGAAGAAAATGTCGGTCTGATAAAATTCAATAAAAAATTATCTGAAAGGTTTTAACTGATTACGTTTAATAGTATATATATCTCCCCCCTTTTGATTCGATTACAATGATCTTTACTGCGAAATAAAAAAAAAAATAAATAAATAAACAAATAAATAAAAATAAAAAAAAAATTCATACGAAAAAGTTTAACCTTACGAACGTTTAACGTTTTGTTAAAATATTTATAATCTTCCTTTCTTTTTTCCTGATCATGATTGTCATTAATATATATATATATATATATATATATATATATATATATATATATATATTATATATGTAGTAAAACATATTATTTCTTGTTATAATTTTTTCTTGCCTACACGTGTTTCGACTTTAGTTGCTTTTTTTTTTTCTTTTTTACACAGTAGAAACATGGTAATTGATAATGGCGATAGTGGTCTTTCTAATCCACCGAGTTCGCTATTTAACCAATAAGCGAACGATTACGATCATAAATTACGCGAAACATTATCGTTTATTTCGTTATATGTAGGTATACGAAAAGTTATCGACATGTATCTTGTCCTTGTTATCGAAAATTATAGTTCAATCTATTGTAACATATGTAATACGTGTAGTACGTGTACCGGCCATATTTGTGTTCGTTCATTTTGTTAATATACATACATTGGTCATCTTTCTCGATCGTATAAAAATATTTATGATCCACCGATAACGTATCGGAAGAAGATATTAAAATATTTTCTTTTCGGGGTTTAAATTAAAAATAAATAAATAAATAAATAAAATAAATATAATTATATACTTCGTATTAATCTTTTATATCGAAAGATTATTAATATGATTTTTCGTTCGATGAGATATTATCTTCAAATATAAGCGAAGAGAAAAAAAATTGTCTTCACAAAATATATATATATGTACACAAAGAGATTGTACGAAATGCTGAGTTAGTAACTTTGTATATACGACGATAACGTTTCAACGTGTCCAGTAACAAGAACGTTTCAACCGTGGAACAAGTTGGTGGAATTTTGTAAGAGGTCCCGTAGATCGGCTCGTAGAAACTAGTTCGTACGTTCTAATCGTAATCACGGTTTCTATTGCATTATTATGAAAAAATAAATGTGTAAGACAATGTGCGTTTAGACGATGTATATATAAATATATATATTTTTTTAGGTTATATTATTTTCTCACGAAAATGACGTATCATTTAGTTGTTCAATGATTTGGAATTATTACAATGATATAATATTTATAATAATATATATAGGGTGTACAAAAAGAAAAGTATATATAATATTTCTCTTTTTATTTGTTTTTTAATTTACATCCGTTACGTTAAATTCTCGTTTTAATAAATAATTAATGCTATAGAATTGTTACAAATATATATATATATATATATATATATATATATATATATATATGAAATTTATTTTACATTTACTTCGTGATATTAAATTTTTCCTCATGGAAATAGTTAGATGCTTTATATGATGGTGCGCTTAGATAACGATGTTTTGAAAATTTTTATTGAATACTTTTAATACATAGAGAATGAAAATGAATTTTATTTCGCGTATACTAGCACGTTGTTGGTATTTAGGTTAAGTTCTCGGATTTGCTTTTGTCCTCATTGTGTATGTGTATGTATTTACGAAAAAGAACGAAAAGGAAATTAGACAAAAGATAGAGGAGGAGTATACCGAGGAAAGGAAGGTAGAAGAAGAAGTCAGTCACGAAACGATACTACTTCTTTTATTTAGTTGAGAATTACGAGAGTGGAACGAAGCTTACAGGTGCACGAACTTAGAGAAGGCGATGCGTGCGAATTAGCTCGAGTACACTCCTCTCTATATCTCCCTTCGTTTCAGCTTGCTACATTTCGTAAGTCAGTTTGGTTTCGATTGAAGGGGAAAACGAAAAAAAGAACCTAACCTAAAGTCTGGAAAAAAAGATCATAAAAAATGAGAAAGAAGAAAGATAAAATTTCGTATCTGTACATTACAAAAAATTTTTAACGAGTTAGAACGATTGAAGAAAAAAAAGAAAAGAAAAAGAAACGAAGGACGAATAAAATATAATAATAATGTATTATACAATTAATTAATATATTACACACATATATATATATATTAATTTTTTTTTGAGAAGGTTATTATGGAAAAATTAATGATATATTTCTAATCATAATACACGTATTTAGTTTGAATTGATTCTCTAATTTCACGTGTTTCGTTTTGTTAATTTTTTTTTTTATTATTTATTAATATGATTCATCTATATTCAATTTTTATATATATATATATATATATATATATATATATATATAAATTAAAAAAATACATTTTTTGAACATCACCTTAAACATATACATGTATGCTTGTATGAATAGTATATGAATATAATAATATTTATTAAGTTATCAATGAAAATTAATGATTCGTTTCTAATCATAGTATATGCATTTAATTAGTTTTATTTTTTTTTGCTCTAATGAAATGTAAATTTTTTTATTATTCACTAATACGATTTTTATCTGTATCTAAAATCGGAATATTTTTATTTCAAACATTTTTTGTCGTAAAATTTGAATCTACAAATAATAATATAGATTATTATTATTATTATTATTATTATTATTATTATTATTATTATTATTATTATTATTATATGAATAAAAAGTAGGATATGAATATGTATGTAGGTTAATTGATTCGATAGCACGTATGATGGGATCATTTTGCAGAGTGTTCAGTATTAATTAAAACAACCTTCGCACGGTCTCCATCATCGAACGCGTTATGAGTGATTAGATTGAGTGTGGGACGAGTTACTTTGACCGTCATGTATAATCAAACGTTTTCTATTTTATAAAAGATCATTATGACAAAGAATAAAAATACGAAGTTTAATACATAAAGATAAGGTCGATGAAATATCGTACTTGATAGATTACAATCTGAGAAACCCAATAACTTTTGGTTTACCCTGTATTAAACATATTCGATTTTAATACATTATAGTAAAATATCTTATTCGACGTATTATATAATATCGGGATAAAATAATGTTTATAATAATATATTATTTGACACACATATGTATATATACGTAGAATTATAAAGCAAAAATATTAAATAATATAGTCAAATGATATTTTATATAATAATAATAATAATAATAATAATAATAATAATAATAATAATAATAATAATAATAATAATAATATATGTATTTATATAATAATTTATTTATATAATATCTCCGACGTATGAGGATATAGAAATGGCGTGATTACGTAAAATCAATTTTACGTTGACGAAAATTAATGAGTGTAATTATTAATACGGAACTATCGAACGAGCTGCTCCGTTTAACGTAATGGGAGGAAAAGCAATTTTTTTGAAGGCGATGACAACACATATAACGTGTGTTTTTAGAAGGTAATAAAAGGTGGCAGACTTTGATCACCGATAGAAAATCGTTAGTATCGTCTGGTATTTCATACCGGTATCATAATGACGGCCATTCGTCGTTCTGTGTAATATCTTATGCAAGAGCACACGGAAAAGGATCGTTCATTCGTTCGCACGTAAAGCATTAGTTCATCGCCTCTCTCTCTCTTCCTCTCTTTCTCTCTCTCGATATATATCATGAGACGAGGATCGACAACGTGACTCATGCTGGCCCCGCTTCCGATCCAGCCCACCGTTAGAAAGATCCATACAGATCAGGTTCTTCCTATCTTCTCTCTCCTCTATCTTCCTCTCTCTCTTTATCTCTCTGTCTGCCTCTCTCTCTCTCTCTCTCTTTCTCTCTCTTTCTCCGTCTCTCTCTCGTTCATTTAAACTTTTTAGCGAAGATTATCTTGCGACTATGTATACTCACGTTCGCCAATAATTATTAGTTTCTCGACGAACTGATCGAAGTATATATATATATATATATATATATATATATATATATATATATATATATATATAAGATCGAAGTTTAATAGAAATTATTTTATATATATATATAGGTTGTTCAAAAGAACATTCAATATTTATACAGTGCATAGAACACATAATATCGAGTAAAAAGGTCTTAGTAAACATAGGTTGAAAGATGATACGTTTTTGAGATATAAAACAATATATATATATATATATATATATATATATATATATATATATATATATATATTATTGAGTACACAGTATATATCGCGTATATGTGTGTTAGTGTTAGTGAATGAAGTTTTGTTTTGTTGTTGTTTAGTAAACAACGTTTCCATGAATGTTGTCCTTGACAATGTGATTTCTTACTTCGTCGTTTTATTTATGCCAAGTTAATTTTCATATTCGCATTATTTATCCATCTTATCTTATTTCCATACTCGAAGAGGAGATATTTGTACTTTTATTTGCATTACCTAAGTTATTTTCGTGCTCGTTCTTTCGTTTTTTTCGTTTTTTTTCATAATTAAATATTTTCATAATTAAATCTACAATAACATTTACATGTTATTTGTCCCTTTGAAGAAACTTAACCCTTAATCGGACCATTTTGTTTTTATATCGATTTATTTATCCCTTTTTCCGATTCATGAAGATTCATTTTCTTAATGTATCTTTCGTCTTATTTCTAAATCGACAGTCATAATGATTTAATAATGGATGATGACCAAATGCACGTCTCGTGCTGTTTCGTAAGATAAGTAGCAATTTCTCCAAGTCTATCTGTGTGTGCGTGTGTGTGTATGTGTGTGTGTAAGTGCATTCATACACCCACCCACTCACACACACAAACATATCATCGTTTATATAAATTATAATTTTAGTCGGATCTTCGTGGTCTCTCACGAGTTCAGAATGAAGAAGCTCGCTACAATGACTTTCCTTTTATTTTTTGAGCAAGAATGAAGTTATCTTCTATAATATTTACTTGTTCGGAAAAGCAATTTTATTTATAAATTTAAAAAAAAAAAAAAATTTTAACCCGGA